>JAVFBW010150639.1:0-12268 GCA_034783835.1 Mopalia ciliata
AATTTGTTCGGATTACCATAAAAGATGATGCAAACGAAAGAGTAAAAGTTCTGGATTACTGTGGTGGTTGTATTTTGAAAATATGTGATTTCAAGGATACAGGATCTGCAAATAGACCAGTGAGTACGCAAAACATCATAAGAAAATCATAACTGAGAATAAGCCGTTAGGCTGTATATGTATATGAATTTTATTCTCAGTTATATCAGGACTACCTTTAAGTGAGTTTAACGACTCTAGTAAGGGTTCGTTTTGGTCGAAAAAACGTGACAAAGCTGGTGTTTTCGAATGGACCGTAACTGTCCACCTGTCGGCTTATGCGAATAGAGTCTGTTAGGCAAATCATACCTTCTTCCGTTGTCTATTGACGGTATGATCCACTAAATCTGATCGACAATAAGGCAATTCGATAATCTTGACATTCGGCCATGTTGCCAAATCTACCCAAACAACAGACTGAAATGCATCACGTGACACTTTTCATGGGCTACCGCTGCCTATAGAAGACAGCTGTATCGTCAGTAAAGTGTAAGACTGCATAGACGATACCTGGATCTAAGTCTGCCAGGGTTGTACAGGGAGGAATTGCCAGTAGACCAATGTTAACACTCACATCAATATATATATTCTTTTGGAGACATGATCATTTCCTGCACATTGGGTGAATCAAGTGACCAGCAGATTTAGTCTAGTACCTAGTCCTATTAAATATGCCATTGAAGTTTCATATTTATCATTTGGACTTTTACAGTACCTTGACGTCCTATCCTTCCAGTCAATTTCCATTACTTGTTTTTGCACGAAAAACTTTGTGCGCCGTTAAAAAAACCTACAGAACAAACTTATCAATTTACTCACTTTAAACAGCCAGGCTGTGAACTCAACGTAATTTGGCAATCAATTTCTATCTTCAACATTGTATTTTCAGTAAATTCCACCCAGTTTGAGATTTTTTTGTCCAGGAATCTTGACATTGCGATAGTTGAAACAGGTTCATTAAAAAAGAGGACTTTACACATATAACTAAAATCATGGACTGTAAATTTATTTTTGATGAGAGGTTCTAATTTTTGCTTCTAAGTTAAGGAAAATATTTATAATTAATTGATTATGTAAATTGTTAATAGTAAGTAAATCACTAAATTCGTTCTGTATGTTTGTTTTAACGATGGACAAAGTGTTCAGCACCGAAACCAAGGGCTTAGGCAGACACCTGTCCACCCGTCCAAATGGACACACTGAAGTGAACAATTGCCTAATTTGGACACCCTGTTTTAAGAAACTTTAACATGCAGGAAATAGGAAAATAGTCAAAATTGGACACCCAGTTCTATTAAAAGTGATGCAAAATGACCATTTTGGACACCCTACTTCTGATGTCTGGCTAGCCCCCTGACCGAAACTCGTTATGGCAATGGACTCGAAGCAAAGGATGTCGAGGTACTGTCAATATCCAAATGATAAATATGAAACGTTGAGACCGTTTTAAAAGAACTAGTCTAGTACCATGCCCTTACAGTCTTGCCTTCATACACTCACTTCGATTTACTGTTCACAGGTTCGAGTCTGCCTTTCGACCATCAGGTATATGAGCAAGTCACATCTTGTCACTCCGGCAATCATGGAGGTGGTTTTTATGAGGTTTCCTCTCGGTTTTCCACTGTAATAAGGCTGTGTACATTGTGAAGTGGACAATCCGTCTTCATATAAGTGAAATACCCTTGAGTACGACATTAAACACCAATCAAACAATCATACACTCACTTTATTTAATAACTGATGGAGTTTAGGGAAAGGGTATTAGACTAGCAAACATGCCGTGCCAGGTCTTCGGCTTACTGATCAAAACAGTTAAATTACAACCAAAAAAAAGCCTCATGTTTTCTGAGGTTATTCGGAATTTGTTATATTTTCTTACAGATCGGACAACGCTGATTGGTAAAATGATCAGTAGTTACTTGAAGGGAACCTCAGAGATAGATGACCATGCTGTTCATCTTCTTTTCTCCGCCAACAGATGGGAGGCAGTGTAAGTAAAACACTGTTTTTTTTTTCAATTTATCTTGTTTTTTTTGTTACAGAAATATAAAACTTTACACCTGACCATATTGTTTTATTGGAGGAGTCCATTCTTTTCCAATATGGGGTCCTGCCTTGGTGATAACATGGTTAATCGTTTGACATGGACCCCTTATGTTGAGTGTATACACAGTACTGCCTGGTTTTCACTACCTTTACTCCAGTTTGATTAAGTAAAACTAATCTCCTTACTGATACAGGTCAGTTCACACAGGTTGGGGATCCACTTGCATTCACTATGTTAGCATCTATATGTAAACTTAGTTATAATTGTTTGCAATCTTATCTATTTTTGTCTGTGATTTAACAGATCTGAAATGAAGAGACTGTTACAAGCAGGGACAACTCTGATTATAGACAGATATGCCTTCTCTGGAGTTGCTTTCACAGCTGCCAAGGTAAGCTTACAAAAGTGTTGTGGATGTTAAATGTTGTCTCGTGCCATAAGTGCTTGATATAGTAATTCTGTCATAACTTTGGACAGAAGGAATATTTATCACACTGCATAGTGCCAAATTTACGGCGACAACGAAGGCATTTGCTGTCGTGGCCCCTGTCAACTGCTGCGATGCCCTGTGAAATCTTCAGCTATCGAAGGCAACATTTTGCCGTGCCCTATTTGATTACTCATTAGTGTGATTAAACTTTTTGTGAGCGTTGATATCATTCTACTCATAGTCAGATCGTGGCATGCATGACAGTCTCTCATGTAAGAGTTGTCTCCCACGAGGAACTATCCCATTCTTTTGGAGAGAGGTGTTTAGAGGGAATATAACAACATACATGGCAGCCTTTGCTTCAAATTTAAATTTATAATTAAATGAAACTTGTTTTAGAAATCAATTTCTGCTTGATACAAATCTGGTTCAAAGCATTTTGTTTTAAAATAACTGGCTTTATGGTAGTATGCTTCTTTGCCTGCGTCTCAGGGTGTACAAGTTTGAAGGACAGTAATAAAATCTGTACACCCTTATAATACTGTCATTACTGATATTATTTAATATAGAAATATTTTAAAAAAAAAGATTTTTGTTTGAATTAATTAATGATGTAAATGGTTTTATTTTACCAGCCTGGTTTTGATATAGAATGGTGTAAGCAGCCTGATGTTGGTCTACCTAAACCAGACCTGGTAATGTATCTAACGTTATCCGAAGAGGCGGCTGCAATGAGGGGAGATTATGGGGCAGAACGATATGAGGATAAAGAATTTCAGAGGAAAGTCAAGGAGAACTTCGAGCGACTGATGGCAAAAGATTGGAAGGTGAAATTGTGGACTTTTTATGACAGCTAGCTTTCATTTTGCGGAAAATGCGTCACATTTCATTGACACTTACTGCTGTAATATAAGTACATATAAATATTTATTAAAAATATTAACAGGGATACACCTGGGAACATGGCGTGAAACACCAATCAGTTCATTATGTATTCAAAACATGATGCACAAGGGAAGCCTTTAGTCTTCACTGATGATCAGTACAATGGCCTGTTTTCAAACCTTAGTTTTACTCACTGATCAGCAATTATTGATATATACTATTCTCTATTCCAACAAAATGGATCTGATGGATGAAACCATTCTTCACATAATAGGTTCGAGTCCGCCGTTCGACCATCAGGTATATGAGCGAGTCACATGTTGTGGCTCCGGCAATCGCGGGGTGGTTTTTACTGTAATAAGGCTGTGTACACTGTGAAGTGGACAATCCGTCATATGAATGAAATACCCTTGAATACCACGTTAAACACCGATCAAACAAACTTCACATAATAGCCACTGCTCACTCCATACCTGTGTCCTATACAACTTTGTTTTACACAAATAAAAGTATTTAAAATAATCCAAATGATGACATGAAAAAAAAATCTTTTCTATAAAAGGCAAACTATAAGTGCTGTTACATTATGTCACAACTTTTTTTTGTTAAAGATAAATTAAATAATAAATGTTTGTTATTGTAGGTAATAGAGGCTGATAGGAGTGTAGATGATATCCACAGCGAGATGAAGCAATTGGTCCTGAACACAATCAATGGAATAGATAGCAATGAATTAGACACCCTCTGGACCCAGTGATTTCACTGTCCTCACTGGTCTAGAGAAATACATGCAGTTACAATTTGACCATCTATAATTATATATAAGCTTACCCTAACAATGACTATAACAAAAGTGGGTATTTAGGTAGGATTATTTTTTTATTTTTATGGATTTTTTGTTTTTGTTTCAAATTCTGTCATAAGAGTGTATACATGTATACTAAGAAAAAAAAAACAACATATAAAATAGTTATTGTAGGCTACTTCTCTTATTTAAGGGTAGTGTATTCAATGATAAAACAAAAAAAATCCTGTTCCCTTTTGGTGACAAGGTTGTCCCTTTTCTAGTTCATCAAATGTATGTTAACATTTTACCCAAAAATGGCACTTACAAAAACACTGACTTAGCTTTTTTGGTCAGTCCGTCATGTAAGATATGATGTGAATTTCAGTATCAGGTTTAGGGTTAGGGTTAGGCTTAGTGTAGGGTAAGGTTTCGTATTGTACTTTAGGGTTAGTATAAGGGTTAGTTTAAGGGTTTGGTTCAGTATTAACCCTAACCGAGAACTAAAAACCCACATATATCTTACATGATGGATATGCGCCTTTTTTTTATTACCTTGAATTTTTTTGGTAGGTAGGGTAACAGGAAACAAATAGATTATTGTTGATGACCTTAGTAATGTGTGCAATATCAATCAACCTTTCAGATATATGAAGCTTCACAGTGTAACTTGATGGTTTAAATGATAAACTTGTTTTTATTGTTCTGGTTAATATAAATGTTAATTATAAGCTATCCTGCCTAGCATATTCTTCAGTATACTATACTCTTAAATTCTTAATCTATATTAATTTATTATATAAAATCTATTGTATAAAGTATAATACTATTCATTACATGATTTCTAAACACAGATTTTTACATGTCAATATGTATTTCAAACCTTCTAGTTAATATACAGGCAGTTTGGAGGGGCTCTCCGTTCCTATGGTAGGCTAAGGGGTAACAGGGAGATGATCTGTTTCTGACACCTTGGACTGTTTGTATTGCTTCTGGTTATTGTCTTGTCATTGCAGATTTTGCCAACAGCAGAACATTCCTTTGCTATCTTGAGAACATGAAAAAAGGTGGTATGGTGGTGGTAGTCCACTAACTGATCAATATTCTTGAGAATTTCATTAAGGCACTCTCACCTTGCAATTTGTAGTAACGATTTAAGAGCATTCCCCTTATTTGTGACGTTTTGATTGGTCCACTATTTTGTGATTTTTGTTTTGTTTTGGGCCAATCAAAATAACGCAACAAGGGAAATCGGATTCCCCTGATGTTGTAACTACAAATCATACGATGAGAATTTACCTTTATACATTGATCCACAAAATGAAGCATTAATTGCTTCACATTATGCCTGTGTAAAATTGTGTTGAAGTTAGTTTACCGGCCCTTCATTTATGTCTTTCAAAATAAATATCTATGTAAAGCAGAAAGTATTTGTTATTTCATTGGTTTGTGGTAGGTTTTTTCTTCAGCCAATAAAAGGCCAAGAGGTATCATTGTTTTTGTGTTCACCTTTTTGCATTTAGTATTCTTTTAATACTTTAGTATTTCAACTGAAGGCAACTGAATAAGGTGATTGCGTCATATCTCAATATTTCGAAAAACAAAACATGGGGAGCGTTTTCAAGATCAGATTTTAATTAGAGCTGACCACAATCTTCTTAAAATCAGTTAAAAATAATGTGAATACTTCTGGTGCTTTGTTTGTCGCTTTTGAGATCTAACGCTAACAGTTGTCACATTGCAATTTATTGACTGGCCAGTCAGCCACAAACAGTTACATGGACCCTCTGTCTCACTTCAATGCGTAGAACTATTTGTGGGTGATTGACCAATCCAGTCCATTAACTGTTATATATGACCCGCAGTCCCCTATCTACATTATTTGTTAAATTTAAAATAGTATATGGCCATAGCCCCATCCTATCTTTTTATGTCCGGAAAACTTTATAATTCGTCTGTTGCTTTTTTTTTTTTTTCCTGGGAAATTGTTGAGATTTAAGTAATCCTTGAGCGTTCCTAGAGGACTTCTAGTTTCGTGGACCACGCTCTGGTCTTTTGGAGCAGTCCTCCTGTTAGGATAAACTCGAGCGGGTATGGTTAAAACTACTTCCGCAACTGCGTAGTCTTATAAATCCTTTTATTAAAACCGTCACCTTCTTACCTCAATGATGTAGGGTATAGTCGACTTGGTCTTAAACTAGAACCATGTGTTGTAGTGATATTTGATAAATTACGGTAAATTATGCGGCCGGTCCGGCAAATTACAACTGTATAAATACACCGGGACTGTACTTAAGGCGTACAAGTGCAGGTTAATTGCCTTCAAATCAATTCAAGTAAAACAATACTAGATTAAATCCCAGATATATTGGATCAAAAAATACAAGTGAAATAAAAACACTATATCCTATAGCTATACACAATGCAATATACAATGAATTTTACAAACAGCAGCATAAAGCGTTTACTTTATTTTTAAATCTAGCCAGACGGTTCCGAACATTGTTAAGTATTCTGAGTTTTAAGGAATATTGTGGTGAAGCCAATGAGGAATGTGAGGGTGTGTTTCTTAAAGGTTCAGGCTCGGGGAATAACATGGGACTTTGATCTCTGCCTGTCACGGGAGTTTCCTTCTCGCTGGTTCTATCCAAGGTCCTATTGTCAGCTCGACTCTCTATGCCTGGAAAAATTAGCGAAGACATGTTGCTAAAAATGATTTATGCCATTAACAAGAACAGTTCTTACAGAGGTCTTACCGTAGTGCCACTACATGGCCACTGAGAGAAACAAACTTGCATTGTGAATTTGTGTAACAACTAATTTTCCTACTTTGCGCCCGTTGGATGGGTCTTGATACCAGAAGCCATAAAATAACCCAAAACCCCATAAAACACACCATGTGAAGCGTCTTAACTCATATCGTTCAGCTATGTAGTGCATTTGCTTCAAAGGCATTTTAGTTACTACAGGGCATACAGCAGAGCTTCCGGACGGCAACGTTATTATTTAGTTACAACGTTTCAATGATAGCAACATTGAAACCGTTTACCTAAATATGGAAAATGTTATAAAAATAAAATAAAAACCCTGTTGTATAGTATATAATAACGACTTACATCGTGCCCTATAAGACAACTTCCTCTAAAGCAAACAAACCAGTCAGTCTCTTGAATTTATTTATATTTATTTATTCGATGTTGTCAACAGCATTAAATCCCAAAATTAGACATTGGCCAGCATTATTGAAGGAGGAACTCACATACGGTCTGCGAAAATCGAACCTGCTACCCCAGAGGTGAGGGGGTATGTGGGCCAGAAGGCTAAACTCACTACAGCATATACCCTAGACCACTCGGTCACAGAGGCCCCGTAACATGCCTCTGTTTATTACATTAAAATTGACACAGAGCGCGGTATGACGATGAAGCCAAAGTTTGGTGTGAACAGCTTTATGAATTCCTGTCTCTCTGTGATAAGTTGTTATTGTGATTTGCCGAATGAAGATTCTCAGAGAAAGTCATCCGTTGTACGACCAATAATAATACAGCAATGGTGATCTGCAATCTAACGACTTGTTTCCATAGAAGCTTTGGGTTTAAACGGAAATAAAGATTTGTTTCGCATACTAAATGGCCCCATGTCAAACAAATCTAAAACTGCAGTAAAAAGCTATACACACGGTGGATAATAGATAAATTGTATGTTTATGGCTTAGATGAACCTTATAACAACATTGTTAAAATCATCGATGGGAATTATGTTAACATGAAGAAAACCAACGAAAAATGTTACCTGTATTTCTGTTTCTGATTTGATGATCCAAATCTTTCTGTCTGGACTGACGCTTCTTTTTGATCTGCCAGGGAGATTTGTCTAAATCTGTCTGGGATCCGTTCATATCTTTGTCCTTCTTGTGACGTCGGTTGTCTCTGTTTGTTTCTCGGACAATGCCTGGATCTTTTGATGTATTGTGTACTTTGACCTGCGAACCAATGTCACTATTGTAAACTTCTGTGCTCATATGGTTTTCTCTCGAACCGCCTTGATCAATTTTGGAAGGGCGTTGACGTTTCTTCTTCTTTCCTTTCTTCTTTGGTTGAGATGACTCTGTGTCAGCAGGTTTTGGTTGAAGCGGACTCTGTGCAACCTCTTTGTTTAAATTATAATCCGTATCTCTCAGTGTGTAGTCATCACGGTCTGTATTTGAGATATCTCTACGCATTTTACCCCTCCTAGAATGCCCATCAACTGGGACATTTGGTCTCTTGGATATCTCTCTGCTAGATTCCACTTCACCAAATCGTTTGGTTGTCGGTAAATGTCCGGAACTGTGTGCAGTCATCACATCATCGGTCCACGGATCATCATTTTCGAATCGTTTCTCCACTGTATTATCTGAGTGCGTGGTGTAGAGAGCCTGGTTAAGGTGTTCTGTCTCCCGTAAGATGGAGTCCAGTTCGTTAAGCTCTTCTCTCCTTTCAGCATCTGTCTTACGAGTTGGAACTTGGCTCGGTTCTGTTGACGCTTTACAATCGTTCATTTTTGAAGGAAGATTGGATGGGACATCGTGATTAGAGGATACCTCTTGTAACAATGAGTCTAGATCAGCCAATGGTATTCTACAGTTCTCAGTCTGAGAATGTACTTTTAAAATATCAACGTTCAAAGGCGGAACAGCTTTGGGTTCTTCATCGTGATATTGTTTGTCTAGATTTGTCTGAGAAGGGGCACTTTTAAGACTGGTCGTTGATTTCTCATTATACTCTGAGTGCTGTTCGAGTTTTTGTCGACTCTGTGTCACTTTGTTATACTGTAATCTCCTAGCAGCGAACAAATCCAAATCGTCAACCTCATCCATGGAGATTCTAGGCGGTGTCGGTCGAACCGGAGATCGATTCCTAATCTTTTCCCTCTCATCAAAGACCAAGGTCCTAGGGATCCCGGTAAACGTGGGTTTTGTGAGAGGCGTCTGTCCCTCTGCCGGCCAGTATTCAGTATAGTCTTTGTTTTTAAGTTGTTTCATAAGTCTTCTAGCGATTGGCCAGTCTTTAGCGGGAATATCCAGTCCGTCAGGCATGTCGTTTGAATACAGCCAATCATTGTCAAAACGGGCCTCAATATGGTTCGGGTATTTCTTCTTTGCAAGAAAGGCTGAAACATACAATTGTACCAAGTTAGACAGATTTGTCCTGGTTCTGTATAGCGACGTATGACTGGGTGTGTCTGTTATTTTAAATGACTTGATCGTACAATCATTGTTAAGGTGGACACCAAATCGCTAGCTCTTCAATTCTAACTGTTGTATTCATATCATGGAAAGGTAAAATTAACAACAACAACACAAAAAAATCAATCAAGCAATCATATACGTTGGTAAATATTCTGTCATTCTTGGTATAACAAACATTATTGCTATATAAAAAAACTGTCAAAACCTATGCCGAAGACCAACCTTGCCAATTTTCCCTAACTGTAGTTTAAACCGTATTTAGTCATTCCGCATTACGACCACAAATTGAAAAAACCGAAAGTGACTTTACCAAGAACTTCGGCTCTCAACTCGAACGCTCGACGTCTCTCATTTCTATCCTCTTGTAACTGTTTCTGTCTCTGAACTTCTTCCAAAAGATCCTCCATTGTATATCCATCCAGTATAACTTCTGTTAAGAGGATAAAGAAATGTGATAACAATATAAACTATTTACTCGGGAAGTTGTTTAATCAAGATTAATATAATAAATCGTGATTATAAACCGTTTAATCTATATTTTCTTAAAGGATTTACTACAGCTTTAAAATCGCAAGATCTTTACTCCATTACAGATGTATTTAAAGATTTAATTTCTCAGTGGAAATGATATATATGAAATCAGCCATTACAGATAATACCAACGAAAACACCGAGAAAACTGAGCCACCACAAAAACAATAAAATATAAATATATAACATAAAATAAAATAAAAAAGGAGAACTACAAAGATATGACAAGCCGTTTTATCACTTCTACATTCATTCTACATATGTCGAATTAGTTTTGCTTTTAATTTACTTATGTACAATTCCTTTTCACACATGTAAAATTCGTTGAAAAGATTTCCACTTATCTGAAAATAATTTCAGATATGTAAAATAAAAATGTACATATCTAAAATTATTTTCATCATATGTAGAAATCATATGTAGAAATCTTTTCAACATATGTGAAATTCTTTTCCACTTAAGTAAAATAAAACACTAAAACCTAACTATTTCACATATGTGGAAAAGAATTTCACTTATGTAAAATGAACTTTTTATTTTAGATATGTACAAAACAGTTCCACTTATTAAAAAACTGAGAAATGATTTCTCCCCACAGCAAGGGACAGTATCCAACCTTCATTTGTGCTCCTATCGTCTTGTAAAAACTGTTAAGACGAATGCAAAGATATCAAATATATATTCCACATGCTGTACAAGTTTAGCCTCAAGTCGAGACATCCGATCAGTTTTCGAACAACAGCAACAAAACACACGCAGATATATATAGGTCATTTATCGAATGCAGACTGCCGAAAGTAGAACACTAGCATATATTAACAGCCATGAATACAAAATCATACATTCTTTTATGAAAGATGTCAATTAAGGTGACAAACAAAGAGTGAATATTATATAAGGTGACCGGTTTATTCTTATCCAGTATTTTTATTCTAGTCTACATCATTTTATTTTCCCGGCGAATCCTTATAGGCTATATCCCAGACGAATCAGAACGTAGTAATGTTCTCTAAATAATCGGTCGCAAATGTAGGCCTATTAAACAATTGTAGTTTCCCTCATCTATTCTTCGTTAAAATAAATAACAAATGCTTTGCGAAATGCAGAGGGTGGGTGTTCATCAGACCAGATTGTACTTTTTGGGCAAATTCCTTGCCGCTAAATACAGGCTGTGAGGGAGAAGTCTGTAATTGAGGTCGTGGGAGCTTTTATTTCAGATATATACAAAAGAGTTCCACTCAGCTTTTTATTTTACATCAGTGAAAAAGATTTCCACATATGTAGAATATAGGCTTATTTTAGATATGTCGAATTCTTTTCCACATATGTTGAATTCTTTTTCTACATAAGTGAAATTCTTTTCCACATATATAAAATAAATAATTAATTTTACATATGTGGAAAAGAATTTCACATATGTAGAATAAAGGTAGAAGTGATAAAACGGCTTGCCATACAAAGAAGTAATATACATATATACAAAAAATAAAATAAAAATATGTACTAACAACCCACTTAACAGACACATGACTGCATACGATTGTTTGTTTGTTTGTTAGATTGGGGTTTAACGTCGCACTCAAGGGTATTTCACTTATATGACGACGGACACATGACTGCGTACGACATGATTAGGCTCCATTATTCCAATACTCCAAAAACAAAACCACCGGACATTTCTAACAATTACAATGAATTTCTGTTTATAATGATCTTGTCGGGCTGTACACGAAATATTAACATGCAGAATTAGTATGAAACGAAGAAACGAATTTTGAAGTTTATATAAATTATTTGTTTTAAAAATACCAAATAGATACCCGAAACCCCACATGTTGTAGTGATGATCACAGACCTGAAAACGGAGTTAGTATCTCCAAGGAAACATAATCCACAGTAGACCATCAACTGCGAGTATGCTTATAAAACCGCATGTGTTTAATTCCACTACCAGGTTTATAACAGTCATGGCCTCTGCTTTCATGCAATGATACAGTGTAGATGTGTAGATCGCGGAGCAGTATGTGTGTGTGTGAGGGGGGGGGGGGGGGGCGGGGTAGCTTCTCAGGAACACTCACAGAAAACAACAAATAGTGAGTTAGTGACCAGGAACATTTCCAGGACCCATACTCAAACACTATATCACCACAAGCAGTTATACCGTATGCAATCGAGGGTTTACTAATTATAACGCTTGGGGCATGTTTAAAACCAGTAACGTCTTTGTGGAGAAGTACAGCCAGAATTGGAGACATTCTAATAGCAAAAAAATCAAGAAAATCAACTCAGTTGTAAGAAAAGACACTGACCACCTAATATAAA
>JAVFBW010150650.1:0-12268 GCA_034783835.1 Mopalia ciliata
ACATTTGTCGTTTTGCTGATGCTTTTTATTGCATTCTGTATATGAGCTATTTAAGTATCAGAGACTATACTTTTGTCGAAACTCCTTGAACAGAAGCATGGTCTTTATTAATTGAAGGCTCGTGTTATATTTTTACCCACAAAGGGGTCGTGCGTATTTGAATGGCATGTTCTTGGTTAGGGCTTATATACAGTAATACTAAAACTTAACCTAACACTAACACTTATAACCTGCAACTTAAGATTGCGTCATATCTTACAGTACGGACTTACCATAATCGGAGTCGTTTGATAAATGGAGACAGACGAATACATGCCTGACCAGTTGCAGCCACCGTAATACCTCGCTGGCTTACCACAAAATCGTCCCATAGCGGTTAATGACAAGCTTGCTAGTGTCCGGGATCCAGAAAAAAAGGGTAGACGGGGAAGGAATATTTTTTGTTCATTTTGTAGTTATATATATTGAATAAATGAAGAGACAAAAATTAACTTGCGCCCACAAGGTATTCGAACCCTGGACCTTTGGTTTACAGGCCCAGCATGTATCTTTGAAACTCCCAATTCCTCTTCCACATAATCATCGACCAGTTTAATTTTAAATTTCTCAAGAACAGCGAAAGTAAAATTTATGATGCGATTTAACCTCTTATAAAGATGCCAACCTTTTCATCAATTTTTAAAACAATTTTTCTTTCGATGGCTTTTTTCTCATTCGAAGTGATTGTTCTCCGCAAGTTGCTTTAAAATTACTGTGGGAAATTTGCAACCTATTGCACAAATTATTACCTGGGCAACGCCCAACAGGTGCAAAAGTTACAGGTGGAATTCAAAGAGATCCCGCCCCCTCTATTTGTGGCCACGCCCCAATTGTTAAAACACCTGTAGAAACCTATTCTATTAGCAATAACGCCCGTTACAAACTACCATAAACATTCTAACGTTTACATTGTCTTTCTTGTTAATATAGCTTTTCATGGTTACAGGAAAGTCTAAAACATGGCTACTTCATGTCTTGCTTGCTGCAATTACCACATGATAATTTAGTATGAGTTATTTATCAGCCTGACTGAAAAAAGCGGCATATCCGTCATGGTAGATAGCATAAGGGGAATTCTTCATTCTGGGTGACGGTTAATACTAGTAAAGCCTAGCCTTAAAATCAACCCTTATCATAACCCTAAACCCGTCACTGAGATTGACGTTATATCTTACGTGTCGGATGTACAGAAAAAAGCATGTAGGTCATTTATACATTCTTGTCATGTGTCTTTTTATGTCAGTGTGACCACGTAAAAAACAGGGAAGGATACAGTTTAAATACAATTTATGCACTGTAATACGAATGTATGTTACACCTTCGCTTACACTTTTACGAAAACGTAAATTCTCATTTGGCAATGCCCTATTCACCGCTCTTTTAGTTTTTTAACGAGGTATATATCTATGCAGCACGGGATTTACCAATATACAGTATGCCATTGGCCTTGGGGCTCATGGGTATCTGGGGATATTGGATACTTTATCAAGAATTCCATAAATTTGGGGGCCCACTGATCAGAGCCCACAAGTAGGTAAAGCCTGCTTGGATACATAACCCCATTCCATTGTTAATTGGTTTTGTTTATTTCTGAACAATCCTCATCCTCAGAATTTTCATTATTTATTATTTTGAACAGAGTGTTTTTCTGGAATTTCGCATACATACCTAAAAGAATTCAAATCCCTGACCCTCGTAGTAAATCCAGGTCACCGAGACCACTCAGAATATATATAATTTTTTAATGTTTGTCATTTAATATTACAGTGAAATAAAACTGAAAATTTAACGAGCTGATGAGACATTGGATTTATTTGAATCACAAACACTTCCAACATATATCATCTTATGCTATCATCACTGATATTTTAGCAGATTAGCAGATACCAGATTAAATATCTAATAGAGGATTGGAGTTAACCCTTCAACATGACGTGACGTCATCTAATAGCGGATTGGAGTTAACCATTCAACATGACGTGACGTCATCTAATAGCGGATTGGAGTTAACCCTTCAACATGACGTGACGTCATGTAATACCGGATTAAATTTAATAGCGCCTCGGGCAACCGCTTCCAGAAGGAGAGATCACAAACAAGTGGAGTGTAACTGTCATGTCACACTCATGCCTATCTTGTTCTTTGAACGCCACATTGAAGTTCAACTGAATGGATGGTGTAAATTTACATTATTTGGATGTTTGCAGTAGTACCAATCTATCTGTCCGTCATATTCGCATTACGCGAGTTGACCATCAATATGCGGTCAAAGAAAGAAAAAGAGCGGTTGGCTCTATTGGTCTTGGTGGCCGATTTCTACAGCTGGCAATTTGCTTCCTGAAACAGAGGGTCAACATATTATCTATATATACACTCTTAGAAATAATGGTTCTTTGAAAGTTCTGAACCATCTGTATGGAACCATAACGGCGAAAGCGGTTCTATAGAAAAGATGGAACAATCACGACAAAGATCGTACTTTGATATAAGAAGAAAAGGAGATAAACTTGGAACTGTTGCTGTGAGTGGTCCATGCAGAACCACATGCAAAGGGTTCCACCAGTTCTATTGGAGCTAAGGGGTAACATGAGGCCGATCTGTGCAATGTCTAAGTATTGTGAGAATGTCCCCGGCATAGGGCCAAAGTTCGTAAAAGTAAATCTTTACGTGCAGTAGCTCAGACATTCTGTTGTTTTTTTTTTTTAAATTTATTCGATAACCTACATGTTTAAAACAAGTTAATTGGTCCTGGTTGAATCACAAAGGAAATCTATATAGTCGTTTGTGGTAATGATAAGAAATCGCAGCCATCGTATGAATACTGCCTGTGCTTAATGGACAAACATACCATATAACAAAATATACAAACAAACTAACCTTACTTTTAGTTTGTACGTCCAAGGACTACCGGCTTAAATCGTTTCGTCTTATTTCTGGTCTGGGAGATATGTCTGGATGCATTTTATTGCAGCCCGCAGTATCGCTTAAAATACTCGATAAAGCGGATAGGTTTGTTTGAGGTCCAACGACCTACTTGAAGTAATTTCACTCACATAACGGCGTGCCGCCCTAATGAGTATTGTAAACCACTCTAGGCGCCGCTGGCACCAAAACAAAGATAGGACAAATGGAAGACAATCAGAAGACTTAATTCAAAGACATCACTAATAAGTTCGCTTCCTGTTACCCTATAAGCTCTGAAAGCACCAGGCACGTTTGTTTGGAGAGAGTAACAATGTTGTTTTTACTAATCACTGCAAAAATACGTAATAAGTAAAATACCCTTTAACAAGGCGTAAAACACCTATCAATCTACAGCTTGAAAATAAAATTGAAGGAATGGTCAGCTCGACATGCATGTGATATAAATTAAATGGCTGCCTGGCCCCAGAACTAATCATCATAAAATACACTATATATGCATTTACATACATAAAAAACATCTAGAAATCGATAAACATTTAAATGATTTAATAATTGAAATATATAAACATTTCAAATAGATCGAGAGGTTGAAAGAAGAAAATTTTAACAGAAATCTTTTATCGTTAGTTTCACTTTATTTTCGAATTATCCCCAATTTATTATCTTGTGTTTTTAATTGTTTTATTTTATGTCTTATTTAAATCTAATTAGTTGTAATTATAAGCATATCAATTTAAATTAGAATGAATTTATATCAGAAATTGCTCTGCATGCAGACCTTTTAATTCATGAATATTTTTATAAAATTTATGTGCTGCAAACGGGAATTGGATATATTTGTTTTTCTCATGCGTTTTGTCTTAATTAAATGTACATCGCAGTCGGATATTCATAGTAAACGCAATTCATCAAATAACACAGCTTCATTTCGTTTGTTATTTGATCAATCGTACAAAACACAACTGAAATATCTCACAGCATTTCAATGAAAATCCTTTCCCATAACATGGTATAAATAATTTCAGACGATTATCATTAAACGGTCCAGCTCCGAAATAACCTATAGCTAGAATTGACGGACCCTAAACGATTCGGTGCACACACTTGAATATTACACGCGCACGAATATCATATAGAAAAGAGGCACGCGACAATTGTGAATCTTTGCTTGGAGCCGAACTACATTCTCCAATTCAGGCGATCGAAACGACCACCATATATGAAACGAGTGTGTGTCGGGCATGACAAAACGTTTTCAATGAAACATTTTTCACACAAGGAAGACAAATTGTGAAACGTATGTTGGATCTTTTTTACAAAGAAGATTTGATAAAAGTGGAGTTTCTATCGGGAATTTTCGGTAAGTTGACATTTTTATCCTCTTCATTAATCAATCCATTTTTTTAAAATATTTCCCAACTTTTATAATTTATTTTATGGAAATAGTTCGTTTGAAATTGCAAAAGATTTACAGAATTTTAACGTGTGTCATTATTTCACATTCTCTGACTTCCTATAGATATATATATGTTCGCAATAACACTATCTTATAATTAAACATACTCAAAGCAAAGTGTATGTCTTCGAGTACTGGTTATTTTTTGTGGATGTTTTTTCGTGTTTTTGTTTTTAATTTGTCATAACAGCATAAATTCATGGTATATTTTTGCGTGGAAGTTCATATACCAAAATAGCAATAGCTAAATTGCAAAGTAAAAAATGCTGCTAATAACAAGGTCTACAAAGCATATAGCTAAAACTGAATATTGCTCTAAACACTAGTAATGGAACAAACTTGGAGATGTAGATTACAAATGTCATACAGCCCAGGCATGCATTCATTTTCTATTAAATAACTTCAGGCACATCAATTTCTAAAGTTAGCCAGTTGTTTTTTCTTCCATTTCAACTTTGTTTCGCTTTGATATGGAAACGAATCACACGGATTCATGGTTCAAATAAACCAGTCACAAGTTTATAAAACAACTTATTGTTGGTAGGAATTCAATATTTCGACTGAACCCCTTTCCCACTGCGGAGCTGTCAGTTTTGTTTTTTACCTTTTATTATAGGCCGCTTCTTCATATTATAAATGATGCTTTTGTGATGCAAAATCTGTTATTAAGTTAATATTATTTTATTTATGTCATACATCTAATACTACTAGTTTGCCACGTTTATGTAAAGCCGTTTTTTAAATTATTATTATACATATACAAGAAGTAATAATTTTTGAAGTACTGGAATGTGTTTTGTGTTTCACAGACTGTTTTGACACACACAAAAAGCTGATTTAAGGGGAAAAATGGAAATTACCATATCATTTAAGGAAGATGTCGATAGAATTGTTGCCTTTTCGTTACACAGTGTGTCAAATAACTGCACTGACACATCAATTTTTCTCGAAATATGTCAAAGAAAAGAAAACACACAACAAACTTCATACACAGAACAAAAAAATACACGTCAAACTTGTATCAATCGCTGTAGGCCCTATAGCCAACACAGTAACTGCAAGTGACGTGAACAGAGATAACTTACAGATTTATTTTGACTTGTTATTCCACTTTCTATCTGTGTGGTCCTGGAAATTCACACACGCTATAATGTTCTTATGTATAGTATGTATTTAGACTATTTTATCATTTTTGACAAACAGATTGAGACAACATTACAACCGTTTGCATTTTTTTCAGGGAATATTGTTTTAGATATAATAAAATTTGAAGTAAACGCTAGAGCTAAAATCGCCTTAGTTCAGATTAAAACCATGATTCTCATGCTAATCTTGAAACGTCTGTTGGACATTTTTCTGGATGTTTACTTTGGCTCTTCAGAAGGTGTGATAAGAAGTTGAAAGTGGTGGGAAATTGTCTCCATCAGTTAAGCGAGCGGTCACAAGAGAAAGTTTTTTTCTTGTCACTTCAAAGTTGTTCACGCCTCTTAATCCCATCATTATGCATGCTTGTTTTATTTTCTCATTGTGACACGTCTTGCTCCGTTAACTCCGATACAGAAAATAATCGCTTACATCATTTAAAAACAACATTGGTGTTCCCAAATGACAAGTTAGTCTTTTGTTTAATCCTTTACAACATTATTATGAAAACTATTTTGGTGATCCTCGCACGTCAAAATGAACATTAATGTTCATGCATAACAGCTTTCCTCATTCGTAAACTATTTTGGGTTTTCTAGCATTGATTGTGCATTATTTTATTTAGGATATAGGAGATACGTTACATCATATGAAAATGACACTGGCGTACATTTCATCAAATATCATTAATTTAAGTTACGTGACTGTGACTTACAGCATTTGTATGCACATTATTCTCATATATATATATCATTTTATAAATGTCTAAAATAATTACATACATGGTTTCATGCATGTATTTGTCCATATATCTTTGTGAAAGGATTGCGCAAACTAAGACGCAACTTTGTTGAGATAATTCGTTTCGAATTTTTAATTACGTTGGTTTTTGAGTCGTATGCAAGACTATTTTGTTCAAGGGCTATATGCTTTCGTTTTTATATTTTGGGGTCTGTGTTTTGCGCCGAATGCGTGACATTTTACTGATATTCGGAAAATCAACCCACAGACACGATTGAAGATAGTCAGCACATAACAGGGTGCGCGTATGGTAATTAATGCTCTGTACACGTTTACAATGCAAGCTGCAATAAAAATGTGTCTCTAATCATGTTAGCTCGCCCAATAAAGGATACCTGACACTGATACATATTGATAGCTTACACACCTGTACATCCTTGATCACCAATCACATTTTATTCACTGGATTTAATATTTAATAAATATCTCCAACGAAACATTATTTTCGCTGATAATATTACCATATTCTGTTATGTCCATTTTTTAAATTATATTTTTAGTTCACAGATTCAAAGAATTTTTAACATTTTAAAATTCCAGTTTATATATCAATATAGGTCTTTTTATTTAATAAAATATTTATCCGTCTATTTTGAAGAATACCTTCTGCTCGAAGATTTTATTTCTCGCATTTGACGAATTTTGCCCACTGAGTATAACTAGAAGTTATGAATATACTATTCTCATGTATGGTATAAAACATTTCATAACGAACAAATAATTTGAAGCCTAGATATAGAGTTGAACCCATTCTACAATTATTCTTCTATATAAAATAAAATCTAAAATGAAACCTTTTATAGCGACATATGATATATATATAAGAATTTTCAATTCGTGAGCTAGTATTTTATCAGTTGACATGTATATTAATTTCGTAAACTCGTGGCTATTTTGAAATTTAAAAAAAAAAATAACAATTATTATAAAGTATCATTGATAACTGTTATTTAAATCGAAATAAATTTCAATTCTGTGAGCTATAGTATTTTATCAGTTGATTTGTTTAATAATTTCGTAAACTCGTGGCTATTTTTAAAAATTATCTTAAAAAATAACAATTTTTATAAAGTATCATTTATAACTGTTTATTGGAATCGAACTAAAAACAATTATAACTATTAAAATAAATTCTTTAAAAATTTAATGTGTTTATGATTCCAAAATGTTATTTTTGTAATGTTCAAAGATTTGCCGAATTAGGAAAAAAAAAGGCTTGAAGTCATATTTTTGTTATACATTATCATAAATTAATTTTAGGAAATATTTGAATTATTAACCATCGTTTATTTCAGTGAAGGTTTGTGGAGTGTTACTGCTCCAATTTGGCCAACCTAACAGCACTATTGAAGAGTTAATGTTGATCGTGGTTTCACAGGAGCTGAGGTTATTGGAAGGCTGTTTTGTTAGGCTCTAGTATTTTGATGATCTGGCCGGCTGAATCTAGCACATTAACCGATCGATTGGCTGTCAACGGCTGAGCTTTATTAAATATTTTTCACTGTGAGACGGACCACATTCTCGCTGCGCCTTCCACGGTGAAATATCCAATTTTAAAAGTCATAATTTCGCTGGAATGCCTGCCTTAACCTGCCGTGTATTGGTTGGTCTGGTGTTATATTTAGGACAATCGTATATATAGTTACACTACGGAAGAGATATTGCAAACATGTTTAGACCAAATTCCATATTGAACTGCCATGTGATACGTCCATCGATTCTCATTAAATTCTGATACGTTTTTGAATTTTGCAAATAATTGTCTGTATCAAAACACACCCCGTTCAAATTCCTTCATATTAAAAACCATAAATATCCTCAAATATTAAAAATACGAAGGACCTGCCATCCTGCGCTTTTTCAGTTTCTTGAAAAATTTGAAAAAAAGAAACTATTTAATATTTGTGGAAATATTTTAGAAGTATTGTGAATGGTGAATAGAGCCGGGGAGATTTTAATTGGATTATTTCATTGTTTTCTAGGACGATTAAAGCCCGCAATATACGGCTATATCTGTTTAGAACGGTCATGTCTGTTCGCCAATCCAAGTCCTCTCTTTATGACACAAATACTGTTTAAACCATTACAAGACTTGATACACTATCAGACATATAGAACTCAAATACTGCATCAAAACGCAATATTTTGACCCATTCGCACAGCAACATGTCGTATTTAATACACTCATAAATCAAAACAGAAGAGTATAAAAGGTAAACTTTATCTTTGCAGCTTGGTCCGAATATAAAGCGCATTTTTGATAAATTGCTCGAAAAAACGGATCATGATTTTAGAATATTTTGGTGCAAAATCTACAGGCAAGCCATGGTGCAATAAATCATGTATATATATATATATACGCATCCGCTTCTCTCTAACCTTAGAGTGTACCTGGTCCGAGGGACAGTCAGTACCCCGAATATAGTTAGCTTGTTTGAGGCACTTTCAATTGTATAGGGAAAGAAATTTGCTTACCTCCAACGAGATTCAAACTCGGAGTTCTGACTGGCGGGGTCAGCCCTCAAATATGTAGACATCGTAAATTGCTATTTACTATAGGTCAGTCTGTTCACGTCATGCAGTGTCAGGCTTTCTGAACAGCATGTCATTAAAGTACTTAAGAGATTTAGACATACAAGTAGATAGTTAGAATGTAACAAACTGTAATTTCGCACTTTTTTAATTCACGCTCTCATTTTATCAAACATAATTGATAAACTGAACTCTGTCACATTGTTTATGCCAAATGGACCCGAATTCCCCCAGTGGCTTTTTTTTTTTTTATAAATGCGGACATTCGATTCAAATGGATGTTGTCAACCAACCATTTTTATATTTCACCGTGAATGTGGACTTCTAATTACAGCGGAAGTGTCAGTCACTTCCATTTTTTGACGAAAAATAGGCATATTTATCTCATTAAAACGAAATAGAATTGATTCGATTGGGATATTGAAACGGTATATATAAAGCCGTTAAGTTTACTTAATAAAAGTTTTGAGTTCCGCATCTAAATCTGAAGCAGAGCTCTTGCACAGTTTGGTTTCGTTCGAACGCTGCAGACGTGTCCCTATTTATCTATTAACTTATTGGTAACAACGCTGTCACGTAAGCAAATTACGTTGTGCATGACGCCCAACACCAACCAACCGTCCGTTATTACATTTACTAGTCACTAAATTGGCTTTAATTTTTGTTAAAAGAAGCCCTCGAGATGCGCAAAACTTGTTGAAGACCCCACAGCCACTAATAAGCTTTGTATTGTTGTTTTAAGAATTTCTTGTTACATTTATAGATGATTGTTGACCATTTTTATCCCTCTTGATGATTACATAGACTGTAATGTATTAATATTACAACAGTTTATGTTCGTTTTATCGTTCGCTAATATCGATCCATCGCATATAAAAAAAAAAGACCTCATGCATCTGCAGCAAAGTAGCTAGGCCTATATTTATTTATTTTTATTTTTTTTTATCAATTTACATGTGGCGCAGAACTTCGCTTTTTTAGTTCTATTTATTTGAATCCGTGTACTTTTTTGCCTTTTTGTTTATTACAATTGTGCAGATTTAGCTGTATCCCTTTAATATTTAAAATACGGGTGTAATGTCTCTTGTCAAACTTTGAGCACGATATTTTCCAAATGAATTATGTTTTATTTGTTTGTTTATTTGTTTGGTTGAGGATTAACGTCCTAATTAAAGTTATTTCACTCATATGATTGCGTGTCAGCCGAATGGTTAACAGAAGCCGACCGCCGAAGGCACGTATAGCGATAACAAAGAATACAATAGAGCTAGGACAATCGCAACACACGGAACAGCGGCGTAACAAAAAATCTGCTTACTTTCAGTCCATCTATGGAGGCTATACAAACGCTGATATATATATATATATATATTGTTATATTGAGATTAAGGTCTTTTTAGGAACTTGTCTCTGTGAGTCGGTTTGAATTAATCGACATCCCTGAATCTCAATTTTTAGAAATTTATATTCGAAATCCAAGACGAAATCCATGACCAGAGCTCAAATCGCAGAGGAAGCAAGCACGCTTCTCTTCCTCTACAGTTAAAAAGTATATTTTTGCCTACATTCTTAGAAATAATGGTTCTTTGAGGGTTCTTTAGAAAAGAGGATGGTTCTGTATGGAATAAATACGACAGAAAGGGAGAAATACCCAGAACAGTTGCTGTGAAGGTTCAATACAGAACCAAAAAGGGTTCCACCAGAGCCATGACTGAAGAACCGTTAAGGATTCCGTTAAAGCTATATTTTTCTAAAATTTTATTACTCTCTTTTACAATGAATCGGTTTTGCGGCTTTTTGTCTTTGTTGTACATTAAATTCCGAAGAGTTATGTCCAAGCCGTACTTGCCGATAATACAAGCTAGACGTGTGTTGGGCCCAAACTTTATTTTCTTGTTATATATTTGTTATAAGTGGCGTACGTTCTTGCGGTGAAATTATTCGTGAAGATTTTAACAAATTTCCAATCATGACTATTGGACAGGCGTTATATACACCTTTTTCATACCATAATACACTGTGAATAATTTCACATGATACACCAACGTTACAACACCAATATACCCATGTTTAATTTCTGTATTTCGGTTTATTATTCCATCTTCCGTCATCTTGCTAAGATAAATTCGTTCGTAAGCAATGCTCTCTTTACTTTATACACTGGGGCGTGCTCAAACGAATATTAGGCACTATTAACTCATAGCCAGATTAAATGGCTATTATAGTGGATTAGAGATAGACCGTGAATATGGTGTGACGTCTGCTAATAGCGGATTAAATTTAATAGCGCTTCGAGCAACCGGCCCCTGTAAGAATAATCTTGCCGTCGTTTCATTGAAATACCCTTGAGCTCTGCTTAAACACCAATCAACCAATCAATCTTTCGTGTGGTACATAAAGGTAAATGGCTTGGAGCTTAAATACAAATCATATAATCATGTACGTTTTATAACATAAACTAAAAAAACATATTAGTCTTGATAATATAGACATATTTTAAATCCAACCAAAACAGGAGCGAATATTTCATTTTTTTTTAATGACGATCCGTTTCAGGCCCTGAGGGGTATTCATTTATACAGGGAATTTTAAATTATACGTTTATACTTTTGTTGAATCCATCTATTTCACATTATAGTTGTCATATGCAATGCATCTGTGCCCTGGATGTGCTACAAAACACACCGGCTTATACCTACGGGGTTAGATTTAAGGCTGTATGTCAAAGAGATTTATATTTTATTTAAATATGTTTAGTTTTATAAGTTACGGTTTCTTCCGCACCTAAAGGCAAAGTTATACTTTTGAATTGAAAACGTTTACCTTTTTTTTTTTTAAATTTTGTGACAATCAGATTTTAACAAGCGGTGCCTTAGAATTGTGTCCTAAGCTAGATACAGAACTGCTTGGTTCTTATAGTCTACCATACAATGTAGCCTTATTTAGAGACACAGAGTTGGTGTACACAAGTGTGTAATTTCAAGTTTTAGCCCATACCGGCTGGTATGAGTTCAATTTATCGCTGTCCATTATATTTAATATACTGGGATCACTTTCACAAAATGTCGTACGACATAAAATATCGTACGACAAAAATTCGTCATGTTACACTATAGGCATAAAAACATCGTACGATATTTTATTGTCGTACAGCATTTTGTGAAAGTTGCCCCTGAACTTTCTGGATGTAAACCTGATAATTTTAGCAGGAGGGCCTGTAACTTCCATTTTTTATGCATTTTTATCTAATAAAAGGATTAGAATTTATTCAATTGGGATATGAAACCTGATATTATTGTTTGTTTGTTTGTTTGATTGGTGTTTAACGTCGTACTCAAGGGTATTTCCCTTATATGACGACGGACACAAATA
>JAVFBW010150661.1:0-12267 GCA_034783835.1 Mopalia ciliata
CTGGTCTGCTCATCTCTCCTCCCGCTGTTCATCAACCGGTCATAGCTGAGCAGGATAACGTAGGCATAAACAGCAGCTTATTGGTGCATCCTCATCTATTAGACTATAAACCTGATGGCAACACCCTTGATGTAAAAGAAAAAGCCTATTCGTTTTCCCGGATGGAATTGGGGCCCGGCACAACAAGCGACGTTCGACTCACTCATCCAACTCGTGTTATTGCGTATACTATAGTAGAGGGTTGAAGGCATCCGAACGCAATTATGCAGCGCATGAAAGAGAATTCTTGGCACTTAAATTGGCGGTCTGTGAAAAGTTCATGAGTATGTATATGACAATCAGTTCACTGTTCAAACCGACAACAACCCTCTTACCTATGTTTTGACAAGCGCCAAACTCGATGCAACCGGTCAGCGGTGGCTAGATCAGTTATCCACATATGATTTTAATATTGGGTACAAAGCTGGCCAACAACATCGAGACGCGGGTGGTCTTTCGTGGTCTGGGGAGCTGGAAACTGATGCCGTGAAGGCCGTGTGTGATAGTCAGACGCTAGATGGGAACGCCGTTGTTGAAAGCCTTGGGTTCGATCCTACACCACAATCCATGGAGATAAGTTCTCCTTGAATACTGGCATCGCAGATTGTTTTACCACTTCTCTCAGATCGAATTTCTTGGCGAATGTCTCAACTTCAAGACCAGTCACTCAACAGAGTTATTTATTTCCAGGAAAGTCCAGAGGTTCGTATTCTTCTAAGAGACTGGAATAATCTTGTTTTGAAAGATGGAGTTCTGTTTAGAGAAAGTGTAAGTCCAGATACCTCCTTTAACTGTCAATTAATTCTCCCATATAAACGCCGTTCTTTTGTGTTACCGAAACTGCACGACGATTTCGGTCACCAGGGGGTATCTCGAACGCTCGAGCTCGTGCGGACCAGGTTCTATTGGGTTGGTTTAACGGATGACGTCACTCGAAGGGTTAAGTTTTGCGAAGCCTGTATTCGTAGGAAATCCTCCACAGCAAATAAAACTGCTTTCCTCACCCGTATAACTTCCAGTCAACCGATGGAACTCGTTTGTATTGATTATTTGTCCTTGGAAACCTCGGTGGGTGGTTATGACAGCATATTGATCATAACTGACCATTTCACTAGGTATGCTCAGGCAATCCCCACTAAAAATCAGACGGCACGGCTGACTGCTCGAGTCTTGTTCGAAAACTATTTTGTTCACTATGGGTTTCCAGGTAGACTCCATAGTGATCAAGGTAGAAATTTTGAGTCTAAAGTAATAAGGGAACTATGTTACATTGCCGGTGTTGAAAAAAGTCGCACAACTCCATACCACCCAGAGGGCAATGGAATGTGCGAAAGGTTTAACCAGACTTTACTTAACATGTTAGGGACTTTGTCCCTGGAAAAGAAATCTGACTGGAAGACCTATGTACCTTCTTTGGTCCATGCGTATAACGCAACTAAACACGATTCAACTGGATATGCCCCGTTTTATCTCATGTTTGGGCGTCATCCGAGACTGGTAATTGACTCGTATTTGGGCATTGATCCAAATGCTATTGCTGATAGTAAACCCACCACTGTCTTTGCTTCAGATTTGAAAAAAAGGTTAGACTTTGCCTACCAAGTAGCATCGGATGAAGCCCATAAGAACTCTCTACGGTACAAAAGGAATTATGATGGCCGGGTTAGGGAGTCTGTATTGGTACCAGGGGACAGGGTATTGGTCAAGAACGTTGGTTTAAAGGGTAAATGTAAGCTAGCCGATAGGTGGGATAGACACCCTTACGTGGTCATAAGTAAACCTAATCCTGATATTCCTGTGTTTAGAGTAAAAAGAGAAAGCTCTAGTAGGATTAGAACGCTTCATAGAAATATGCTTTTGCCTTTCCTCTCCCTTCCTAACCCTACACTCAGTAACTCAAACAACACCAACAATGCAAATGTTTCTCACAAGCAGCATATTCCAAGTATACTCCGTTATCCACCATCCGCGTCTGACTCCGATTCGTCAACGGATACTCCCCAGTCACGTTACCCAAAACGCACAAGGAAACCTCCGCGACGGTTTTAGTTAAGTCTCGGGACGATCTTTTCAGAGCAGGGGATTGTGTCACCATATGGTTCTATTGGACCACCATAACTCATTCATTTTTCGTCTCTCTTTCTGGTCTCCTTCATGTATCAACACACGAATGTATAAATGCTACTAAACGGTACTAACATCTATTAAATTTCCATCTTTTACTGACTTGACTTTAGTTTGAATGATTTTGATTGGATGAACGGTTAGGATAGTTTAGATAAATACTGGTTATTGGGAAGATTCGGCGCATTTCCTCGCCAATTGAAATGTTGTCAAAACATTTTTGTTTACTATTCCCCAGGTTAGTAGCTCGTTATATCTGTATCAAATTGTATTTCATTCAATTTATCTACTCGTGGCATTTCCTCGCCAATTGAAATGTTGTCAAAACATTTTTGTTTACTATTCCCCAGGTCTTCAACGCCTGATTTGCCTAAAGTCCAAATATAATTGTGTAAACCGGATCAGTCTTCTTCTTCTTAATTTCACCACAGTTATCTATCCAAATAGAAATCGCTGCGTGACATTATTTATTAACAATATGTATTGTAAATAAACAAACAGTCATTGACCGGTGAAAAAGCGTCATCACTATAGTTTCTAGCAAATTCAGTATGATTGTAACAATTGCAACAATATTACAACAATGTACACTAGTCAAAGTTACTACAATGCTGTTTGTTTTCTTAACATTTGACTAGTAATTAGAAGCTGGAAATTACATGTAAATGTATGACAATATATACTATTTTTACACTATATAGAGACATAATATGTGTTACAGTGGTATGAAAATACAAGTTATATATCCCAGTGGGCACAACAGATAGAAACCACGTGGTTTACAGGTTGTATAGTGGGGAACTGCTGGATCCATCAGAAAACCACATGAAACCCATGTGGTTAATATGTTGTTGCTGGATCCAACAGAATGCCCTGTCCCTGTGAATACCATGCAGGTAGTAAATATATTGTGGCTGAATCCACCAGAAAAACATGTGAATACCACGTAACTTATTTTTCCTGAAAGGAACCAACGAAAAAAAGGGAATAGTTATGATTTCCACTTAAAGACTCCAGCAGTCGCTATTTCTTTAAATACTTACGTATTGGTTAATTTTCAACGTCAAAGTCACAGCATAACACGAGGTTACGTCAATATTGTGCACTTACCTAATTGTATATAATTAATTCAACGCATCATCGAAAGATATATTTTGTGTTTTCATATAATTTCAAAGTTATATATGTACATTGACAAAAAATCATTTTCACAATCTAAATTTTATCTTGGGTTAGCTCAGTTGAAACTTCTATAAAGTCATCAATCTCCCTGCAGACCTTGTAAATACTAAAAATGTTGAGCATTATTTACTTGGATCTCTCAAAGTCAATTTTACTTTCAGTTTCCGTATCAGTATCTCTGATGGAAGGACAATGAGATGGTATATTATTCAGCTTATACTGTTTCTCTATTCGACTACATTATTTACATATACGCAATTAAAAACACAGGTTTGCTTTAACAAATATCCGTCTAAGTAGAAATTGATAGACGGCCTTACAAAGGTATACCACCTCTTTACCACCTCTGCATGGGAACTGAGGAAGACGAATTATACCTTGTCTTCTGCCCATTGTATTTAACCGTAGACAATGTATAATGAACAATATTAAAATATACTCATCATTACGGCGGCTCATAGGGGACATTAATTTAGTTTTTTCTATTTTGTATTTTTTTTTTTTTTTTTTAATTTCTAACCGCCCAGATAGTGATTTCCACCCGCCCTAAAATTCATTTCTACCCGCCCCGAAATTCATTTCGACCCGGCCCTAAATTCATTTCTACTCGGCCCGAAATTAATTTACACCCGGCCCGAAATTCATTATACCCGCCCCGAAATTCATTTCTACCGCCCTTAAATTAATTGCACCCGGCCTGAAATTAGTTTTCACCCGCCCCGAAATAAGTTTATACACAGCCCGAAATTCATTTCTACCCGCCCCAAAATTAATTTCACCCGCCCCTTAATTAATTTCCACTTGGTCCTAAATTCATTTTTTACCGGCTCCGAAATTAATTTCCACCCGGCCCTAAATTAATTTCCACCCGGCCCGAAATTAGTTTTCACCCGCCCCGAAATTAGTTACATTACATTTTACACTTGCTGTGAAAGACGCAAACGGGGCGTCATTAGAGAGCAAATCGACTGATGTTGCTGTCGTTCAGTTGGCCTATATTCCTATTGAGTGTTTATTTGATTGGGGTTTAACGCCGTTATTAATTTTATCTCACTCACATAATGGTGTGCCAGGCCAATGGGCGGAGGAAACCACCTTCGTCCACTTCTTAGGTTATTTCACCCACATTGCCGCTTGCCAGTGAAGTTCATGAATCTACATATAACGTTCGGACGATTGGAAACGAATTTCGTGGCAGGTAGAAATGAATTTCGTGGCGGGTATATAGGAATTTAGGGGCGGGCAGAAATGAATTTCGGGCCCTGTATAAACTAATTTCGGGGCGAGTGAAAACTAATTTCGGGCTGCATGGTGGAAATTAATTTAGAGGCGGGTAGGAATCAATTTCGGGGCGGGTAGAAATGAATTTAGGGCCGGGTGGAAATTAATTTTGGGGCGGGTAGAAATTAAAAAAAAAATAAAATACAAAATAGAAAAAAATAAATTCACGGCCCCTATGAGCCGCCGTACATCATCGTTTGATGGTGAATAAGTGTATTGTTTATAGACGCACCTCCAGCATTGGCACCTGTTGTGGAGTCCTTTATATGTTCTTATATTTAAAAAAAGTTATGTTTAAACAGCAATAAATTCTCGCTATTCTATAGAAACCAGCTGGAGATATATACTTTCAAATGAGAAATAAATCACCAAAAATCGCTGTATTTGTTTCATTCGAGATTAACTCAGTTGGCAATATGTTGCAGATTTATTATTGCATCTTCAAAAAGGCTATCGTTTAACCTCGGGATTACAATATAGATATATATATAGTAACCCCAGGTTTAACTATATGCGCGTGTCGCTCAGGAGACCATGCGAAATATGCCATATTTTATTTTTTTTGACCAAGAAATGAGCAATATTCAAATAATTCAGTTATACTCTGTAGAAGGCTAAACCCATGAACATAGCCAAAAGAAAAAACACTTCGGTACCGGTACTGTACTGGAACTTCATTCACGGACATTCTCGGACTGTCACATGACAGAAATTATATTGATTAATCTGTAGCTTATAAATATCAAATCTAAGGATAAAATATATTCACTTATATACAGCTGTGCTACTCGGAAGCATAGCTGAGACCTATATATTTTGAGCTGATCATGAATGCAGAGTATACCAATTTAAACAGCCTTGATATAGGCTGTCCAGCCCTCGACAACCTGCAACAAACAAAACGTGACCGAACGACCCCAATATAGTGTATCGGCCTATTCGTTTGCATCTATGTAAAAAGATTAGACAGCAGTGAACAAATATACGCTTTATACAAATATATAGCTCTGAGATGACGGGGACAATGAATGTAAAGTAGTACGTGTAGCCTAACGGCCTATACCATTCGCTGTCATCTCACTATACAACTATATATCCTTCTTCTGTACCGGTATCGCTTAATCGTACAAGTCGGAGTTAAATTATCAACTATAAATAGTCTTAAAGTATTAAATTGTATTGAGATAGCGAACAGACTAGAAGTGGCCTTTAAGGTGGCTGCTTCTCGTAGGTTTGGAAGTCTACATTCCTGGTTAAGTCATATTTTATATTGTTACAATCGATTAAGATGGAAATAAACTATATATCAAGCACACGAACATCGGTCTTCAGTCATGGAGGTATAAAAATGACAACTACCGGTATGGATCTCATTTACATATTCCGTCAAATAGTGCTCTTATTTATTCTGGCGGTTCCACTGATTGTGGCTTTCTTGTATGTTTTCTGATCTTTTCTGGACCCGATGACGGCACTGAACATGAAATCGGAATTACTAATGGAATCTCGATTGAGAGCGGAGAGCAGGCAGCCATTACAGAGGCGGCGAATCGCTAAAAGTGCCTCTGCTTGTGCAGTGCTTGAAAATGGAGAATGTGATCCCGATTTGAACCTGGCCATACAAGAGAGTTTGAAGTTAGCCAGAGAGAACGAACTAAAACAGCAACAAGCGAGTGCAGCCTTGGCCGTTTCAACCTACGACGAAGATGAAGAAAATGAGCCGATCGCAACGTCTATAATTTCTAAATCGGACAAAGCTTGCACTAAGAAACAATCGGAACCAAAAACTGACCGATCCCAGCAAGTCAGTGTGGAGAATCCACCTTCTTCCAACAAAATAAAAGGACTTTTGATGCTTCATTTAGATTTAATTCAACATCAACAAGAGCTACTAACATCTAAAGATAAAGAAATAACACATCTGAAGGATGACAAAGAAGCGGTAAGTTACAAGTTCACATTCTTTGTTCATTTCCCCTTTAGTTTTGTTTGTTGTCAAGACATGGCCGTTACACGAAAATCAAAACGTTATTTTTTGCCTCGCGTTTTTATGATTCTATGCGCATATTATGTGTTTGAAAATGGTTTGACTTTAAATTGTCTTACAAGTTTTAAAGCGGTCACAACTGTCAGATTTTTAATATTTGAGTCACGCACTCGGCAATTTCCGTACTTGAAAAAATAGATTTAAACGAGTCACATGACTGATCATGTGACTTCAGAGCGTGCTGCTATGTTAAGCGGATGTCTTTGTTAATACATAGCTTGATGTATGACGCTTTGTTAACATGGAAGAATGAATTTAACGCGTTTTTTCTCCAAATTTTGGAAGAAGATGACAAATGTGCTTTTGCCTAATTCATACCGATTACTATTTGATGGCGCAAACTGGGAAAATGAGGTAGAATCATCGCTTTTTTGCAGTTTTATTGATTACAACAACAACGTCTCGACTTCATAAAGCCGACTTGACAACGTCAGCTGTTGAAAATTGTTCAAGGTCGATACGGTTGACTGAAACATTATGTATCCATGCTACAAGCTCGATGTTCACTAGAATTTTACTGGGTTAAGCTAGAAATAAGTCTCTCGAACATAAAACTGGTTTCACATCCAAACATTAACAAATATTAAGGAATCTTTGACAGCAGTCTGAAAATGGATACCACATCTTGGGTTGAACGTAACTGAGATATCTCATCTGCGCCCCCCTTATTTTCAGGACACAGCTGAGAATTACGCCATGTTATTTTTTTATATTTTGCTTGAGCTTCCTACACTCTGAGAGTAATGAATGATTGGCAGCTTATTTAATGAACATAATAAAATAAAATCTTATCGACCGCTTACCTTATTGTCTTGTTGTCCCGTTTAAAACATGATGGACTTGTATGATAAATACCATTTATTGGAAATGTACATTTCAATAGGTGAGAATTCTCTCACATGGCTTTACGTGAAAACAATCAAAAGAATGACCTAATTACGTCAGCATATTTGCCACTTCAAAATCCGTGATGTATCATTCGTTTGTTTTTCGCATATATCCGTTGGCTAGAGCTTCTTCAAAAGTTAAATGTGCTTGATGTCCTCATTAGTTTCCGGAGAATACACACAAATAAGTCACACAATCAGGTCAAAAAACCATGTGACTTAGCTGTTGCTTTCTCAAATTCACTGCAGGTTGCAAGTTAAATATTTTCGTTGTAAATAATGTTTCGATGGTCAGCTGCGTTTAATCGTTGATGATACTTTTTACTTTCCAACCATTTAAAGAGAGGCTGCTCCATCTTGCTGCCTTAAAGTGAACTGATAAATGTTATTGTTTGTACTATAATAGTTTTGTATGGTGGGACTGGCAGAATAAAAAGAGATTGAAAAAAAAAAACCAACCCCGAACTAAATCTTTGTTGCTAATTAACAACATTTATAAAAGATGAATGAAATGACAATAATTGTCATTTGTAACGAAAATTGGACACTGACCAATACTTCAGGGCAATCAGCTATCTTTGGGCAAAATCGTTTATGTCATATTTTATTTATTGCTGTTACGGCGGCGAAAAACAACCGCCCTAACAAAACTAGAGCTGCTGCCCTATTGTGACCATTACTGTATCGATATATCGGTGGATCATTACACCCCTAAATGTCATATGGTGAATAATATACAGAGTCGAATTATGTGGACTGGGTTCGTGTGCTAGTGTCAATTGTTGTTTGAATACACCGCCTTCATATTAGTGGAATACCCTTGAGAAAAGCGTAAAACACCAATCAATCAATCAATCAATCAAATTAAATAGATATCAATGTTGACTCTAACTTTGTCTTCTGTGTATTATTATGCCTATGGGTTAAGATAAAGGGCTTAGGCAGACACCCGTCCAAATGGACGCCTTGAAGGGAAAATTGCTGTATTTGCACACCCTGTTTTAAGAAACTTTAACATGCAGGAGATAGGGAAACTGTCAAAAGTAGACACGTAGTTATTTGAAAAGTGAAGCAAAATGACCATTTATGACACCACACTTTTTAACCCCTGGTTAAGATTAACTCCTATTTTTTTTCAGTTGAAATGTCGCCTAGAGCGTATGGAAAGAAGAATGGCTATTTTAAAACAAAAAGAGGATGTCTTAGAGGCGGCACAACAGTCTCGGTCATCAATATCAGAGTCACCTGCCGTTCAACACTTTGTGGAACGAACTCAAAAAAGGTCAGTTAAATTTGGACAGGGGGTCAATCTAATGAAAATCAGAACTCAAAAAAGCTCCTCGTATATTGTTCGCTGCTATATTGAAAAAAAAAGAATATTTTTGATTTCATCTTGGAGGAAATTTTTAGTAAGCCATACACGGTAATCAGACCAAGAAACAATCCATAACCGTTCCATGTATCTCTTTCAGAAAATCCAGTCTTGAGTCATTTAGTTTGAACAAAAAACTTGCAAATGATACGGGTAGAGCCTCAAGAACTCTAAACCATTCTTCAAACGGAGGTAACTTGTCTTCTCTACGGAATGACCAGTCAAATAAAGGTTTAAGAATATCACGACGAAAAGTAAAATCATCAGAATTAGACAACTTTGAAACTGAGGAGAAAATAAGACGACAAGAGTTTTTACAAAAACGCTCCAGAATTCAGGATGAATATTCTATAGTGCGCTCTGAAGATCTCACTCCTATATTTCAATACACGCCCCCTTTTGAAGACGACGATGAAACGATTTATGAGCGACTGCGGGCAGATTGTGAAAAACAAGCTGAAGGTGAGTAGTTTTTATGCGTGATCTGCAATGATAAGCATAACGACTGATATCTCTTCATAAGACGTTGACAGATGAATGTAGACTATTGAATAAGCTCTAAAGATAGATAATCCAGCCTGTCCTGTTGAGCAGAATGGGCTGAACAGAGTCTTTCCATGGTTACGCAAACTTATTTTAGAAGAACTGATTTATAGGTTTCCCAAATTGATTGCATAATAAAGCAATTTTACTTGATGATACATAAATGCACATTTTAAAAACCAGCAAAGCTGCGGCAAATCAAAATGTAACATTTTAAGGTAATGCCAGAAAAGATTACAGCAGAGGTAGAAATTAAGTTTGATATCATTGTTCTGTTATTTGCTTTCTATTGTAAATGATAGTGTTAGCCTTGTCCTATTGTATTTAGGGGAACAGGAAGCCGATCTGTTTGTGGCGTCCTGTATTATATGCTACATGTTTTCTAAAAATCAGCAAGCATTTGGGCTAATGGCCTCTTATACTATTCAGACATAAATGATCTAGATTAAGTTTTTAAGCTCTTTGAACAAATGACCCCAGGTGCTTTCTAAATTAAAGGGCGGGATCGAGTCCACCTGTCGACAATCAGGTATATGAGCGAGTTGTGGATCAGGCAATTGCGGTTTCAAAGGTTTCCTCTCGGTTTTCCACTGTAATAAGGTTTGGTGCAATGGATAATCTGTCATCATATAAGTGAAATACCCTTGAATACGATGTTAAACCCCAATCAAACAGACAAACAAACAATCTAAACTAAAGGGCAGCAGGAAGCCCGTCTGTATGGTGATGTCTTTGTGCCATGTCTTGTCACTGTTCTGTTGCTCATGGCATTGAGGGATATTTCCTTCACCCATTGTGCTGACACTGTCGTAAATAACCTTCTGTATGTGTTTAACCCCTGTCAAACAAACAAGGTGTTAAAACAATAAAGGCAAGAAATCAGGTCAGAGATACAAAATGAGTGTGTTTTGTTATGTCACAGTAACGTTGATTTTGAATATTTATAAAACCTTGTTATTATTTTCAAAGTTGAAATTCCTACCTGGAGATACAGGACTGTCCCGAACTGTTACACATTAGAAGGAACAGAGGTAAGTTCTATGTTAAAGTTTCTGTTTTTACCTGTAATCCAGTCAATAAAATATCAGACTGCTCCAAATTGCCATAAAAACCTTAGTATATGTTGAGGTTAACCTGTTTTTTTAAAAAAAGAATACCAGTTTTTAACCATCTAAAACCACTTCAGCAGGCGGTTGGAGGGAGCTTCATGTTGCCCTGGTGCTCTCAGAGCTAATGGGGAAAAGGAAGCCGATCTGTTTGTGGTGTCTGTAATGCGTCCTGTTGTTGTCCTGTATTTGTCCCGTCCTGTCTTTGTTTGTTGCCATTGGTGTCGAGGCTGGTTTCCTTCAACCTTTGGGCTGGCATGTTGTCATATAAGTGAAATACCCTTGAGTACAACGTTAAACCCTAATCAAACAAACAAACATAAACCACTGCACACAGCGGTTGAATGAAGACTAATCTAGATGCAATAAATTCCTCCATTTTGACATAAAAAATATGTCAATATTTTTTCATTTTCAGATGGATTTTTTTAATAATTTTAATGCATTTCTTCAAAATGTAAATAGTTTATAAATAAAGATATGTTATCTGTATTTTGTATAAAATTGTATCTGTAAATCAATTTAAGTGTACTTAAGTTTTTTTCTTTTGAAAAATCAATTTTAGGGATTCTGTTTGACAGGTCCTAAATATTAAAATCTCCATTTACTTCTGCTTTAGATCAAAATAATTTTATGCTTCGCTTGTTCACTGTTTTTATTAATTCAGTTTTCAATTGTAATTTCAGAATTTAGAAGATGAAGTTTTTATAAAAAGGCATCAAAAACCAGAATATGAAGAAAAGAGACGGAAAAGGTATTTGTTATATAATTTGTTGTAAAGGGGTACTGATCAGTGCAAATCTATCCCTTTATTAGTTTGCTATTGTACCCCACATTACAAATCCAGTAACTGATACGCATATAATGGGATGGGAAATTGGGAATGTACCTGGTATGAGAGATCCCATGTTGTTTTTATAGCCTTTCTACCAAGACTAAAATTGCCTTGTAAAATAAAAACATCCAGGTAATATCAATAAACTAACAAGACAAAATAATAAACACTAATTTCTCCAAAAAATTAAAAATCCTTTGGTGGTGTTTTGTAGGTGGGATTTGCAGCGTTTACGTGAACAGAGGATGTATGAACACTTAAAAGAGAAGGAGAAAGTTTCTGAGTTTGTTGGACCGTGTAGACCTAAAGATAACCATACAGTCAGCTTTCACCCTTCCATAGAGGACAGTAAGTTTAGCATTGTTACTATTTTACCATACTGACAGAAGTTCTGCAAACTAGGTGCTCAGTACTGCTCAATAGATCCAGTACTCCGTTGCTTGGAGCCTGTGACCCTGGCTTAGTGGCAGTGTGTTTCCTTACTAATCCTACTGCGATGTGCTTTCAACAGGATATTGTGATATGAGTTGCACAATGTGGCTCTGGTCATTGCGGGATTGATTTACCAAAGTTTCTTTTCAGTCCCCCCCCCCCCCCTGTGAGGGAGCGGGTGGGCCATTGCCCTGCAGAATACTTCCTCGCCTTTCTCGGTCGATCGTAAGAGGCGAGAAAAGAGGTTGCTTTCTGTTGCCGTGGTGTTTTCAGAGCTAAAGGTTAAGGGGAAGCAGATTTGTTTGTGATGTTCTGTATTTTTTGTCCGTCATCATATAAGTGAAATACCCTTGAGTACGACGTTAAACACCAATCAAACAAACAATCTCAGTTTTCCACTGTTTTTAAGCAAGTAACGG
>JAVFBW010150672.1:0-12266 GCA_034783835.1 Mopalia ciliata
GTGAGTGAGTGAGTGAGTGAGTGAGTGAGTGAGTGAGTGAGTGAGTGAGTGAGTGAGTGAGTGAGTGAGCGAGCGAACAATAAAGTGAGTCAGTGTTTGTGCAAGCGCTCAAGTGAGTGAGTGGGTGAGCGCGTGAGAGTGTGCGTGGGTGGGTGAATGAGTGAGTGACTGACTGAGTGAGTGCGTGTGTCTGTGTGAGTGAGTGAGCGAGCGATAAAGTGAGTGAGTGTGTGCGAGCGATCAAGTGAGTGATTGCTTAAGCGCGTGAGTGGGTTCGTGAATGAGTTGTATGAAATTTAAGTATTGATAAGGCTAAAAATAAAATAATTACAAAGTTAACTCATGTTGTGTTTTGCCCGAGGCCGTGACTTAGTAGTAGCGTGTGCGCTTCCTTATCTTGCTTCGATGTACCGTTCACAGCATCGAGTCCGACTGTCGACCATCACGTATATGAGCGAGTCACACGTTGTGGCTCCGGCAATCGAGGGGGGGGTACGAGTTTTCCGGTTTTCCACCATAGGGAGGAAAGGTGCAGTGTGAAATGGTCCATCGTTCTCATATAACTGAAGTAACCTTGAGTGCGACCTTATACCCCAATCAAACAAACAAACATATTGTGTCGTGATATAGGTGAATGAAAACTCCCGCATGTAGCCTTCTAAAACAGCTGGGGCCCGCAACCGTGGCTTAGTGGTAGTGTGTGTGCTCCTAATCCTACTCCAATTTACCGTTCACGGGATCGAGTCCGTCAGTCGACCATCAGGTATATGAGTGAGTGTGGCTCCAGCAATCGCGGGGTTTGGTTTTTACGAGGTTTCTTCCCGAGTTTCCACCGTAATAAGGCAAGGAATAGTGTGAAGTGGACAATCTGTCGACATATAAGTGAAATACCCATGAGTACGACGTTAAACCCCAATCAAACAAACAAACAAACAAACAAATGTAAAACCGCTAATAGTATGTCGAAGGGACTATGTTTTCATTTTTAAGGGGAATCGGTACACCGTATCACCTGGAAGAAGAAATATGTCATTTTAGAATAGACGAAAACAACGCCCGACAGGGCTCCGAATGTAGTCGCGTGATCTCTTTATGCATGCATGGATACATGACGTCATGCGGACTTTTTGAATTTATACCCGATTATGTATGCGAGTAAAGGGTTTAAGTTTCTACAAAAGTTTCTACAAAAAGTAACAAATTTAAGTTCGTTGTCAATTCCAGTCAAAAAAGTCATAGTCTGAATTCAAGACAGACATAATTATCAAATTTAAGGACAACTTGAATTTCAAACGATAAAAACAATTAGTTCAGTCATTAAACAACAATTACCTTGTCTGGTATGCCATGATCAAAAGAACATAATAAAACAGAATCTGTTATTTTGCTTCACGGTGGCCAATTCATCAGGCGACATAGTTTAAAAGAAAGAAGTGATATGGCTTGCGTCATTCTAAACATAGTTTATAGAGCATTGTTTTTTATTGTTACTCGCCTTGCGTAATTCTAGATGTAATCTGGATGGATGGATGGATGGATGGATGGATGGATGCGGATGGATGGATGGATGGATGGATGGATGGATGCGGATGGATGGATGGATGGATGGATGGATGGATGGATGGATGGATGGATGGATGGATGGATGGATGGATGGATGGATGTTATAACTGCATAGATACCTCGTGGTTTCGACATAGCTAACTCGTGATTACGAGTAGGCTATGTCGCACTAACGAGTTAGTTATGTCGTAATTACGAGCTTAGTACGAGCTAGTTATGTGGAAACTACGAGATATATATGAAGTAATTACAAGAAAATGTTGCCATAATAACGGCATAGATACCCCGAAGTAACGACATAGCTAACTCGTAATTACGACATAGCTTACTCGTTATTACGACAGAGTTTACAAGTAATTAAGACATAGCTTACTCGTTATTACGACAGAGTTTACAAGTAATTACAATATAGCCACGAGTAATTACTTGATCATTTATACGTGGCACCATTGGGCTTCCGTACCATAGTCATCGGTCGATCGAAATCTATCTGTTAGTGTTCAAAATTAAATTATATCTACAGTCCTAAACTTAAAACAAAACTTCACTTATATTTACAAGGATCTTTAGTGTACCTCGATGTACCCGTGTGACCTCGCCAGGTTCAGAGGTCAGAGGCCTAGGTCAAATCGATTTAGGAAGCTTTTTCATGAATTGAAATTTAACTTTGATAGATTGTTCTCGTAACACAAATACAAAAATGCCCTGAGCTAAATTTAAAAAAAACTTTAAAGAAACACCAGCAGCTAAAACAATTAAGTTCATTAGGTAAAGATAAAATAAATTGACACAAGTTTATTCTAAAAAGAAAATAGGCATAGTTGATTTGTGGATGTTGTGTGTTTGCAGTTTTTACCAATAAGCACAAGTCTCGTGTAGGCCTGATGACCGGCATTAAACAAAAGATATCAAATCACCCTTCCTTTCACGAGATACTGATTCTGAAGTATCGATTTTCTATGCTGCATTTCACCAAACAAAAGCGAACACTACGTGGAGTTTGTAGATGCGGTTACTGGTTTATCCGCGTGTTAACATTTTGCTGTTATTTTAAGTTATTTGAGTATATATTTTTTTAAAAAGAAGTGAAAATCGCTTGCTTAAATCGCCCCCTTCATTTGTATATGTGTGTTGGCATGTTATTTTTCAGTTATAACAAATATGCATAGGACTATCAAAAGCTGATTGTTTGGAACGATTTAAATTCACTAAGTATTTGATTCTATGTCATCTGGACAAAATATTGACTACCGGTATTTCTATCAGTCTCTAACAGTATATGAGTTAGAGGGGCCCCCTGCTGTGGCTTGATGGTTAGCCTGTCTACTTACTAATCCAACCTCGATGTAGGCCCCCCGTCCACCGGTTTGAGTACGTGTCCGTCGACCATCAGGTATATGAATAAGTCACACGATTGTGCTTCGGCAATGGTGGGGGCGGTTTTACGAGGTTTCTTTCCGGTTTTACACCGTATTTAGTCAAAGAGCAGTGTGAAATGGACAATCCCTCATCATATGAGTGAAATACCCTTAAGTCGGACGGTAAACCTCAATCAAACAAAACATATTCTTCGGTTAGAATGGCTGGTCAATATTTGTACGGAAATGGGTGCGTCGAAAAAAGGCTCGGTTGTTCTGACTGCACATTTGTGTAGCAGTTTTGGTGTTGTTTTGCTGCTGAAGGTGATCTGAGGATACTGAAGTTTTTAAAATTAACTTCTTACTGCTTTAAGAATAACAATCGGAACAAGACAACAACTGACACGTAAAAACAAAAATTTAATATTTAACCAATATTCACAATCTGCAAGTCAGCACAACTTTACATTTCCTACGTAAACGGCAAGATAGGGTTTAATAACAATGGAGCATAGGTGTCGACCATCGAAAGATTCAAATTTTCGAACGACCGGGTGAAGAGTCTGAAGCCCATTTGACAAAAAACAAACCGAGAAACAAAGTGGCACAAAATAAACAAGAGTAACACAAGTACGATTCAAAAGGTCAACAAAACACGAGAAAAAAATCCCAAATATAAAATAGTATATAGCACACATAAACTCCATACCGAACCATAATTCTTAGACAAATTACAAGACGGCTACCCAATACCTTTGACTCCATCCAGTTTTATAGTCTCGATGGAAGGATTAATTTAAATATAAAATGTAAGAACGTCGAATTATTCTCAATGTGAGAGATAATTTAGTTGCATTGTATTAAACCCCAGTAGGTTGTGTGTCCCAAGTCTACCATCATAAAAAAAAATCTTGGACCGTTAATAATTTTGATCGTAAAAAAAATTCTTCGATCATTAAATTTTGTAAATCATGGATTGAAAAAATTTTCGGATTGGGAACAGTCTTGCAACAAATATAAATTTAGATCGTGGACTTTACAGGTTTATATGTTATGGATAAACAATCCTTTTCTTGAACAGAATTAATATTTCTTGTACATTGTTTTAAAATATGTATTGTTTTTTTGTTAATATTAGCAAAGAGCATATTTCTTGAGTGGCATCTAAAAGTCTGGATTTTTTCCGCTTTGGCGGGACATATCCATGGAACAGCTAATATACCTGGATTCAAATTACCGATGAAGGCTTTCACCTCTGTCGCATTTGTTGTTTTAGATGTATTGATCCAAAAATCTAGTGCAAATAAACGTGATTTATATTTGTTTGATCTGTGTTAGTAAGACAACCCCAGATGTCCCGAAAACACTTAACGGAGGCAAAAGTGTCAGTTAGAAATGCTAAGTGAATTTTGTGTGGATCTGTTTTGGCCTTCTTTTTCTATAGTTCATGGTTGATACAACCACGGACACTTAAAGCAAAACGCCAGTATTTTTCCGTACTGTTAGTATATTTATTGAATACTATAGCGCGAATGGCAGACTGGTACCTTGCTGACTACCGGACTGGTACCTTGCTTTAAGTGTCTGAGAGAAGTAAGGGAGAAGCAATGGATTACTTTAGACCTCTGTCCAATTACACAATAATCTCTCAATTTAAATATTACTATATTAGCTGTATAAAGGATCCAAACAACAAGAAACCGTATGGCTGATTTATGGCAACTATTTTTCTGCCGAAGAGTTTTGTTGTATAGATTTTGTTATTGACTTTATTTCCAAACTCAGGTCCATAAACGTTTAAGAGATTTTGTAAAGTTTATTTTAAATATGTTAAAGTGCAGTTTTAATGGTATATACGAATGGTAGGAAAAGCTCATCCGCTATAAATGTGTAAAATGGGTGAGAAAATATATTTTTTAAAAAACCCAACAATCCTATTTGTTATCAACTTTAAAAAGATCTGCATAATTGCTCTGCAGGTTTAAGACACCGATACTAAGTCCTTGTGTATTTTATACACTTGTAATTTGCTTGACTATGACCGTAGAATATACCCTGGCTTGTCAGAACAGGTAGAATGGGCAGTTTAAAACCAGATGCCGGAAGCATTTTGAGCATATAAGGGCCATTTTCTGAAGACTATACATATAGTGACCTTATGACCTCCGACCAATGAAAGACTCATAAATATTCATCGATTGGATGTAAATTGACCAGTCACTCAAATACACACCCCCAGACTTCTATTAAAAAAAGAGCATTTGATTGATTGGTTTACTATAACCACTGATGTACATATAGATATATACTGATGCTATAGCGTTGTTAATATAATATCCAACTTTGATTGTACGGGGGAAAACTAGTATTAAAAAAAATATGAGACATTAAATATTTAAAACTTGAAAAAGCTTAAAAAAAAATTAAAATAAAAAAAAATTTAAAAAATTAAAACTTTCGTTTTACAGTGAAGGCAGTTTTTTTTCTCTAACTCAATTCAACGAAACCTATGACAACACAAATCAATGACATCAAAATTAATCTTAAGTTTTATTAGAACCTGCCCCGCGGTCGTGGCCTAGTGGTTAGCGCGCCTGCTTACCAGTCCCACTTTGATTATTCTCCACGCGTTCGAGTCCGCCTGTCGATCTTCAGGTATCTGAGTGAGTCAACTAATGAGATTCCGACAATCGTGGCGGTGGTTTTTGCCAGGGTTTCTTCCGGTTTTCCACCATGTTTAAGCAGGAACCAATGTGGAATGGACAACCCTTCGTCATATAAGTGAAATACCTTTGAGTAAGACGTTAAACCCCAATCAAACCAATAAACATGTAACTGTCTCTGATTTTACAACCCGGAGAGGATTATTGTAACCGATTTAGCAAAATCAGTATGAAACGGTCGGCGTCTATTTCGAATCTGGTTAGCCCCTGTGACATTTGAATCCGTGGAATATCACCAGGTAAAGTCTATTTAAGGACACGGGTATTTTATGGCTGCTTTAAAATGGCATTTCAGTGGTGCTTGATTAAACGGATGTATATTTGGTTTCTTAGCCGTCAACTGGAATCGAATTTGTGCCAAGTTAGTTATTAATAGTGAAGATAGTAATAAGTAGGGCCAGAAGTCTATCAAGTAGAAGTATGAAATCAGCCATTATCCAGTCCCAACGGTATTGTGACTTTCTGTGAACTTTCATATTGCCATATGACTCAGTGCGCAAGATATGGTGGATTTTTATGCAGTTTGAATTTCAGAATCCACCGATGCATTATGAGTAAAATATAACGTTTGAAAAGCGGTAAAAACAGCGTTAGCATGATATACCCATGATTCCACGTCCAATTCATGTCTTTCGAGGTTTCTCTATGTCTCGCTAGGGGGCGCTCTTTCAACAATCAGCACTGGTCTGCTCACATTGCCGTTGAGACTGGGTAATGGCTGGTTTCATACTTCTACTTGATAGACTTTTGGTAGGGCAAGATGAAAATAATGCTGAAAGTGTGCTATTTTCTTTCATGTTGTAAGGCCCTATCTGGGCTCATTTTTTTATTACCTATTTCCAATGTTCAGTTTGTCTTACAGTCTCTTAAATAATGTGTGTGTTGGTTGGGGTCTAACGTCAGCCACATCCGCTGGCCTTTTCAAATAGACGTCGTGGAAAAATACAAATTTTTTCTGACGCAAACTCATCTATCTCAGTATCAGTTAAAAACTAACGGAGAAAGACGGGCCAGTTGCATAATTCACCCTTTCCCCTTCCCCATAGTCATATTATACATTACAACTGTCCGTTAACAAACTTAATTTTGAAGAACGCTGTCTAAGTATACGAAGAAACATCAGAGAGATAATAAAGTAAAAACTGTAATTGCTATCGCTTTGTGTTACTGAGATCCCGGTTTGATTTTTACAAGGTTTCTTCGCAATACCCGCTATTTGTCGGCAATTTAAAGTGGCTCAATGCATTAAATAACCTCGCGCGCGTTAAACATCAACGGAATGATAAAATGAGAACTAAGAGATTGTCAAACGACCAATAAAATGTTTTTCATCGCCAATGAGCATTTAACTAGTTATGGTTATGATCACCGTGTGTCCGTCCGTCCGGTATGCTGTCAGCAATTCGCAATTTGGACTTACTCGTCCAGAAATGAACTTAACTATTAGGCATCAATTGATCGTTCTCGGAACACATATCAACCAGCAACTATAACTATACCTTTGATTTATGATTTTAAAAAAAATACCGATAGTGGTTTGAGAGAGAGCTTCATTTGTCCCGGGGCCGCTCTCAGAGCTTAGACAATAGGTTTGAGATGTCTTGTGACTCTTGTCTAGTATTTGTTGCCTGTGGTCTCGACAGTAGTTTCCTTCATCCATTGGTTTGACACGCCGTCATGTGAGTGAAATAGTCTTAAGTACCGTACAGGGTTAAACCCCACTCGAACAAACAAACAAACAAACAAACTCACGAACAAGCAATTAATTTTCTGTTTGAGCATGACGGTCTGACGGAGTACCTATTCAACTGACTGTTCAAGTGATTTACTGATTGGTTGAATATTTGATTGATTAATTCATTCATTGATTGATAGTTTGATTGGTGCTTTATGTCGAGCTCGAGGATATTTCACTTAAATCCGAAGGTGATGTTATCTAGCAGTAATTGGAACTTCCACAAACATACCATTTGAAGTAATGTGATAGAGTTGGAAAGTAAATCTTCCCCCAATGCTTAGTAAAGACAGTTTAACTTAGCCAGGGGCATTATATTTTACATTAAAAACGTAAATCTTTGAAATTATATTTAACGAATATAAGGATAACTAGATTAGTCATCTTAAAGGACGATATTAATGCTATTTATGAAATGAATACGGTGACATGCAGTTAAAGTTTAATTCAAGGCTAATTTGATCTGTCTTTACTTCATACTCATAGATATTTAGTGATTTATTGATTTGGCATTGACGGTGTAAGTTTGAAAAACGAAGAAGACATCCGGGCTCCGCCAATCCCGCGGGAACTCGCCCTTTTTGCCACCGGTGGGAAGCGGTTAATCATTTAAAAAAAACTGTTAAAACTGCCCTCCCAAAAATCTCAGTTGTATGGAAATACTGCCGTTTTTGGGGTTTTTTTAAATATTTTTTTTTGGTTAAATTATATTCTGGACAATCAATCAACAACGTAATGCATCTACAGAATATAATTTAAAAAAAAAAAAATGTATAGCTAATAGAAACAAAATATAATATGCAAATTAAACAAAGTTCGATCATTAATGCAATCGGATAACAGGCTAATTACAGACCACACAGATGGAAATAAACGATAAGACTCGGTTAATGAAGAACAAACAAAATTTATTCATTATGACAGGTAACATTAGGTTGAATTACGCTTAGTCTTGAGAACATCAAAGACGCCGATTATTATCACTTTGAAATAACCTTTACTTTCATTAAAATCTATTCTGCAAATGATAATTTAATCTTGTAATATTTTTAATACACACTTGAAAAGCAGTGTATGATATTTTTTGTTTGAGAAATTTTCGTATTCGGATAACTAAATCATAGTGAAGTATAGTTAAATTAATGATTTATTCCGTTAACGTGGTGTGATTTAATGAATAATCGGAGAAGAAATACTTTGGACAGACACAAGTGAACATCAACTATTTGTTTGGGAAAACAAAGCGATGGCGTATAGTGATTAATCCATCCTATAAAACCCAGACATATACATACCTTTATATGTTAAACAGATTATCGGGCGCCGAATACAAGTGATACTGTAATAAATCATGTCGATTTCACCAAGCGCGTGCAGTGCTAAGCGACAGGGGCAATAAATCATAGGTCACCAATAAAAAAAATCAATCAGTATTCAAACCTTGTAAATTATTCTGATAGATGGATATAAATAGTCAAACGAGTTGCGTTTAGAAACGATTGTATCTTGAAAAAGCAAACTCAAGTTCAATGCGTACAAATATAAAGTAATGTCGAGGGATCGTCGGCTGTATTTCACTTTCCGTATTTTGGCTTTCCACTGAAGACAGTGCCGGATTTAGATAAGAAAGGTCCTAAGCACAGCTGTGTTTCCCCTTGTTCAAGGTCTGTGACAATGTCAAAAGAAGGACATATGAAAGTGTTATATGACATTGTCAAAAAAGGTCTATTAAATTGCCGAAACAGGGCCTATGACAATGTCAAAAAAGGCAAATGGCAGTGTCAAAAGAGGAGCCTGTGACAGTGTCAAAAGTGGGGCCTATGATAGTGTCAAAAGAGGGGCTTATTACAGTGGCAAAAGAGGGGCCTGTGACAATGTGAAAAGAAGGGCTAATGACAATGCCAAATAAACTGTCAACAGAAAAGCCTGTACCAATGTCAAAACAAAGGTTTATGACAGTATCAAAAGAAAGGCCCATTGCAGTGTTAAAAGAGGGGCCTATGACAGTGTCAAAAGAGGGGCATATGACAGTGTTAAAAGAGGGGCCTATGACTATGTCAAATAAAATGTCAACAGAAAAGCCTGTAACAATGTCAAAAGAAAGGTCTATGACACTGTCAAAAGAAAGGTATACGACAGTATCAAAAGAAAGGCCCATTACATTGTTAAAAGAAGGGCTTATGACAGTTTCGAAAGAAAGGCCTATTGCAGTTTTATAAGAAGGTGTATGACAGTGTCAAAAGAGGTGCTTATTACAATGTCAAATAAACTGTCAGCAGAAAAGCCCGAAACAATGTCAAAAGAAAGACCTATGACAATGTCAAAAGAAAGGCCTTTGAGACAATCTCAAAGGAAAGGCCCATAACAATGTCAAAAGAAATTTCTATGGCAATGTCAAAAAAGGCATATGACATTTGCCTTTTCCAATTGAACTTAAAGTGTCAAAAAAGGCATATGACATTGTCAAAAGAAAGGTCTATGGCAGTGTCAAGAGGGACCTATGACAGTGTCAAAAGAGGTGCTTATGACTATGTCAAAAAAGGCATATGACAATATCAAAGAAAGGTCTATGACAGTGTCAGAAGAGGGGCCTATGACAGTGTCAAAAGAGGGGCCTATATCAGTGACAAAAGAAGGGCCTATGACAATGTCAAAGGAAAGGTCTATGACAGTGTCAAAAGAGGGGCCTATGACAGTGTCAAAAGAGGGGCCTATAACAGGGTCAAAAGAGGGGCCTGTGACATTGTCGAAACCGGCTCTATAACAATGTTAAAAGAAAGGTCTATGACAGTGTCAAAAGAGGCTTATGACAATGTCAAAAGAAAGGCATATGACAGTGTCGAAATATTTACCTATGACAGTGTCAAAAGAAAGTCCTATAACAGTATAAAATGGATTATAAACCTTTAAGGTCACCCTAGATTTTGAGACCCTAGTCGATATATAGGCTTATTTTCGGCGCTGAGATATAGGCCCGCCTTTATAATTGAGGACCCCGGTGATGTATCGGGGCCCCGATTAGGTAATTATTCCCCCTACATTAACAGACATTGATTTTTATTTTATAATTTAACTTGAAGCGTGATCATAAAGTATTAAAGAAAATCTTCTGTGGACATGTAATAGTGTATTAATAATGTTTATGGCCCTTGTGTACAGGGGCCCTATTACTTTAATCACGCTGCATTAGAAGACATTAATTTTTATTAACAATTTAAGTCTGTGTTCCCAAAAAACGTGGGGCCCCCCAAAATTGCCCTATGTGCCTTATACGGTGGAATAGCTGTAGGGAGGCCTCAATTATATAATAGTTGAGAATCTACCAATGTTGTCTAGTGAGTTAGTTTATCCTGTTCATACTTGATTCGGCCACCTGTATGACCAAAGTGAGTGAACTTATCGGTTAACCCATCATGGGTCGATTAATTTGCATCAATCTCTCTAAACAGCACGTCCAAATTAATCATGGCAGCTCCAAACTTGCATTGTCAATAAAATCAACCCAAATTAAACTCAGGTTTCTAAAAGATAATTTAGCTTGTAGTTTACGATGTCCGCTATGCAGTTTTTGAATGTCAATTCTGAGTAAAAAAAAAAACCTTTGTTATTCGTTGTGACTCGCTTTCTACCTTGCTTTTTCTCAAGATATGTCAAGAATTGAAAAATTCTAATTGCATAGAGAAATATTTTTTAAAAAATAAAAAAAGTACAATGTGTTTTAAATAACACTTCATGTCCCTTTTGTGGTTTTATAAACAGACACGCTTTGAACGAGATAAAAACAAATTAAAGCTTATAAAATATTTTTATTTTCGAAATTAAGGTGATTATATAACAACCTTTTTCTATAAAGACCAAAACTTTAAAGACAGAAAACAAAAATACAACCATGAAAAAACAGAAAACTTTTTAAAAATTCTCAATGAATTGAACGCATTGTTCTTCGTAACAAACAATTCATAATTTTTTTTTATTTTCGCCAATTGGCACATTGCCAACTCGCTGAAATCGGCCTGACGGGATAACAGCTAGAAACATCGTTGACAATTAAAAGAGTGGTAACGAGTTGTTTTTTTTTTTAACTGCATGGGCGTAAGCGAAATGTGAAACAGTTCCCTATTCTATATTATTCGGGATGTCATTTTCGTGTCTGTACCAAACTTGTATCAATGCTTTTTCATACCAGAGGTCCTTCTTGAAATAAACAAATTATTGCAATATAAGTCATATTACAGGGAAAATGCTATTAAACGTGATTTTGTCGTTGTATAACATTTTTGGGCTAGTGTCATGTAAACATACGGGTGATTTACGTCAGTATTTGAAAATATATGATAGACAGAGAACTGAATTCCAGTCATTTTTTTTCTAGGAGACCGAATAATATATACTTTTATCCAATTATGCATTATCGTTCTCCGTTTTAGAAAAGGGAAAAGTAGGAAACAGTTTGAATTTACTGAAGGATACGGTGAGATCAGGTTCAATTTTGTGTGTAGTTGGACTAAATCGCTGCTACATCTAGATGCAGATACGTGTCTCTTATAGTCAATCTTACAATGTAGCCTCATTAAGTTTGTTTGTTTGATTGGGGTTTAACGTCGTACTCAAGGGTATTTCACTTATATGACGGCGGATTGTCTGATACATAGAGTGCAGATAGCTGTAATTTCCTTATCGGCTATTATGGGTTGAATTGATAGGCCAACTGTCCAAATATATTTTATATAGGGCCTACTGAACATTCTAAAACATTTTATATGCCAAACGATACTTCAAATCTCCCATTAACCTGGGCCCCGTAAGGGAGCAGGTGGGCCATGGCCCTGCAGAATACTCCCTCGGCTTCCTCGGTCGATCGCATTAAAGATGCGAGAAAAGAGGTTG
>JAVFBW010150682.1:0-12266 GCA_034783835.1 Mopalia ciliata
AACCCCCCCCCCCCCCCCAACCACCTAACGCAATTAGCCGAGCAGCATTTCATCAATAGACACATTGTGTGTCATTGTATACAGATACCAAAAGTAGTTATGTAGGAACATCCTTCGACACTTTCTGTACCGGTACAGTTATCTCGGTGGTGAATGGAAGCAATAATACTAGAAGAAAACCTGTAATGTTAACCGCCGTCGCGCATGCCTCGAAATCAACCGAAAGTACTCCGAGGATTTGTATTTAAAAAAAAACACGTGGATAACTCAGTCATATGATGAAAGGAAACCCATGCGAGTTACTTCTGTTTCGTTATCCGTTTGATAACTAGAAGACGGAGATAGCTAACTGATAAGTGAACTGTTAATTAACTATAAACAAACTAGGAACTCAGGGGTATTAGGAACATACACACTTTATTTGTACGCCACGGTGGGCAATGGGCATCTACATTTAGGCGCAAATACAGCAAACAGCATGGGAACACAGCAAACTCAAATGTGTTTCTAATAGGGGAGAGCCGTGTAGCTCATATGAATATTGAATATGGGCCGGACTTTGAACTGAGCATTCCATCAGAGATTATTTACGGTATGGAAATAGCCGAAGTTGTTCAAACATGGATCCGCAATTGTTGCTATTTTTTTCTACAGATACCGATAATTATTTACCAAAAGCGAACATTTACTCATCGATAATGATAAATCAATAGTCATGATTCGTTTGTCGATACAGAAATTATCTATACCAATAACACTAATTGGGTGATAATATGGGCAATGCATTTATTGGAATCAAAATTCCATGTATTGGTGTCAATAAGGAACTAGCGTATTGGTTTTGATAACAATGCATTTATTCTAATCGATCCCACGAATCAGTGGATATCGATAAATGGTGTTAAGTTCATTAAGACAAAACAATAAATTGCCCACAATATCCTTTCAAATGCTGAGAAGAAGTTTGCTTTCGCCCAAGTGGACAGCTTTTGTTAGTGTTTGTTATTGCAAACGTATCATGACGAATTTTACTGTCTGGAAACAGTCAAATAGCCAATCAGTCTAACTCGTCCTTATTGTTTCAGCTTCAACTAGAACCTCTTCTTTACGGACAGTCGTTAGACGAAAGATTGGATGTCCTGTGCAGAAAATACGACGCTACAAGACGAGCAGCTCTCAGCATTGGACGAGCAGCGGTAAGTTAGTCTTACTTACTCTACCTATGGTATTGCATGGTGAATAGAGCAACGTCGAATCTTCACGGCTTTAATTCTGAAATGCTAAGTAACTAAGTCAGCCAATGATACGGATACGGATGTTGGGGGATTTCAGATTCGGTATCAACCTAGTGCAAATAGCATATAAACCTAGTCTGAAATGCATACGAGCCTATAGCTGAACAGGGTATCAACCTAGTCTGAAATGCATACGAGCCTATAGTTGAACAGCGTATCAACCTAGTCTGACTGCATACGAGCCTATAGTTGAATTGCGTATCAACCTAGTCTGAATAGGAACACCCTGCAAAAAAAAAAAAACAAAAAAAAAAAAACAACTTTAAAGCGAAAACATCAAAAGACGCCATTCAAGTGAAACCCTGTAAAAGAGGGGGTTAAAAATCATACCCAAAAAAAGCATTCGAACATTATCACAGCTCTCAAGATGTGGTTACTTTTCGTTATAAAGGCTCCTTATGTGGTTTCGTAACATAGACAGAAACGGAAATCAAAGTAAATGGCAATGTCAACACAACAAATTTCAAACTGGTAGTACTGGTAGTTAAGGATGTGTATTCCATTTTTTACATATTCATGTATTAGACACAATTTGTCTATTATCTAGAAAAATCCTCTTTATTCTACAGCCCTCAGTGTTTGACATCGCAGAAGATTCGTTGTTTGAGGGTGATATTCTACTGAATAGTCAGACGGCCGCCATTTTGTTGGGCGGGCCGGTTGACCTAACTCCCGAACCAAGGGCCAGTTTAGGAATTACAGACCTACTACCTGGAGACCCGAGTATACGGTCTCCGCTTTTTGGCACGCCTGTGATAATTGGGAATAGTGCTGACCCAAACCTTGTACCACGACCATTGCCAACTCGAGTTAATAACCGACAAGGGGGTACTTTATTATCGCGGCTATTCAGTCGTGGGCCAAAGGGGAAAAATCCCAGTCGTAAGAAGAGGAAGATTATCTCCAGTGCGAATGCGCTTTGGCAGGGCGCAGTGGTTCCTTGGCAATTCCGCATAGGGGACTTCAGTAAGTTGTATTTCCTTCTGTCAAAACGATCAATCGATCAGCTAATCAATCAATGCACCTATCAATACATCCATCAATAAATCAATCAGTTCAGCAATCAAGGAAAGGGCGTGCTAGGGTACGTCACTGCGATCCCGTCTTTATCAGTGGAGCTTTCTTAACTTCGCATTCATGAATGCATATAAGTAAACTTTTTCTCCACATAACCAACGTTTTGTCCTTTTATTTCCCAGAGACAGCTGGTTGACAATAGGGTGGTTCCTTCCGCTATTTGGCTGGCACGTCGTCGTGTGAGTGTTTGGCATCACATCACCTCCCCCTTTAAAAACAAAAACAAAAAACACCCCACTTATTTTGATATTATTTTCGTCGAATTTCTGGCTACATTGCCTTGATCAATCACTTTAATTAGAGCTCACGCAAAATGATACTACTATCATTTTTTTTTTGTACGTTTTCACATGTGGGGTTTCTCCCTCTGCCTTCAACATGTGGGACCTATGGATCGGCCTATCGATAATACTCTGTACTTAATTTAGAGCAGGCTATTTTAAAGACACGTTGTGCTTCCCTCTCTACTTTCTTAATTTATGTTTCGGCCTGTCGACGAAATCTTGTACTGAATGTAACACTAGTGAGCAGTAGACACCTTAGACGACACACCAAAGTGTATTTATTGAAACCATTGTCTTTAAAGGCCATGCTAAAGGTTTAAGATTACCCTCTGTCATATTTATATATGTTTATACAAATATAATTGTTTCTATACATGTGAAGCAGATGACCTCTAAGCCTATTTTTGTATTTATAAAAAATGATCCTTTATTAATTCTAAAATTGTTTGTGTTGTTAGCTTCCAGCGATCAACAGGCTATTCGTAATGGGATTGCCAGCTGGCAAAGCAAGACATGCGTTCGATTTCCACAAACCGGTAACCAAGGGATCTCTTCTATTCAATTCATCAAAGACAATGGGTAAATGAATTAATTTTCCTCTACAAGAAACACTACGCGCGTAACTGTTGTTTTATGCCGTTCGTAGTTCCACTGAGTAGTAGGATCTGTAAGTCAGGTCATGTTATTGGCGATATTTCATGTACTTAATCCACTTCCGGGTATTGGTACCATTTACCTTTACCTCTAGTTCACGCATTCGTGAAGTTCGTTAAGTAAAGCCCGCCTCGCATGAGCTATTCTTCATCGACAATTAAAAAACATGCTCTGTATGTGGCGGGCCTGCAACGTCACTAGACCCGTCAACTAGTCCAAAGGGATCAAACATGTTTGATATCTTGCAACTCGTCGTTGACTGTCGGTCACTAATCTCATCATTTGCGGCAAACATGCGACGGAAAACCGCAGCCATGAGCTATGCATCTGAGATACCACCACATGATTTGACATTTTAAAAATGTTGACGCATGTATAATAAGCAGGCCATGTTGCCCGGGCTTTAATCTTAAAAATCAAAACTAAACCTTCAAAACAACTTTCAAAAAAGTATATTTAAAAAAAAAAATCCGGCCAAGAGTTGAATGGAAGAATGGATGATCTCCGTGTGCGGTAGAAGCTGTCGATGGCGGAAAATCTCTTGCGACTACTCGCCGACGGAGAATCGCTAGTGTGCGGCAGACTTAATTTTTTTTCCAAGTTTAATTGGCCACGTGTTCAGTTAACATTTTATCATCAATCGTAGAGAATTCCTTCACTGTACTTTAACACTCAATAAGCATTTAGGCCTTAACTGTCAAGCAAGAGGTAGGTTTGAAACAGTAATCATCACAGTAGAGGGTACCGATCGAGTATAGATACAGAATTCTGTATTAGTGATAGTCTATCATATAATATAGCCTTAATTAGAGATACAGAATTAGATTACTGCTCCATACAACTGTATAATTTCAAGTTTTTTTTTAAAATAACCGATTATTTTGAGTTCAATTAGCTCTGGCCAATAATGTTTGATTTACTGATCTTCTGGCGCATTTTATGTCCTACAAAACTTAAAATCACCCATTAGCCTTTCTCAAAATACCCTAATACGGGTTTAGGTATATGTGGTTAGGACGCAATTGTTCTCACTTCCATCCGTACTGTAGACTGACCTTTTAGTAAAAGGTTCCCTAACTTCCGATTCTAAAGTGTTTACCTAATTAAAGGATAAATAAATTATTTGATTGGGATATTAAACCTTTAAAAGGCGGGCAAGGCTACTAAAATCACGATATAGCCCTACTTAAAAATCCACTATAGGGCAATAACACGTATAGAACCGCTCAAACTCCGTAGCTAAGATCGGGTCATACAAGAAAAATCAGACACTATTTCCGCGCCAAACTGGAACACATAACGTCACATAATGAGGCTGCTGATACAAGCATACCCGGTCAATAACACGCAGTAGCGAGATTTACTGGTTTAAATAGCCCTAGAGTCAAGCATATAAAAGAAACAAACCAATGCAATGAACTTCAATGTTTATGGAAATATTATTTTGCTATATAAAAATTAAAACTTATTAAATATCTTCATCAAAAACTCTTTCTACTGTAAGGCTACGTTCTCTTAAATCCCTAAGTCCCTGTGTTTGTTTTGGGGGTTTTGTAGCTGCATTTTATATCTATATTCGTCTGAACCATCGTATGGTATCCAAACTGTCCTTTGTAGCAGATTTGGTGTTTGAAATCCAAAAAATTAATATGCATAATGAGTGGGTCGTGAGTGGCTTATTTTCGCTTTGCGAGTTTGTTAACCCAAAGACAACCCAGTTATCGTGTTAAAGACACCCTCCTCGAGAGCTAAGCGTATCCGTTGCTGTCTTAAATTCGAACTCCACCTAATAATTTTCCTGTCAACCAATAACTGTAGGCTATTGCCCGGACTGGAAGGCTTATCAGGCAGAGAAGAGCTATCAGCATTCCAGCTACCCTGTGAGCGGTGGCAGATACGTGGCGTCGTTCGGACATAGGTTAATTATCAATGTCGCCTCGTTATATCGTACAGAAGAAACGCACGAAACTTCTGTTGCTGTGGCACATCGACAGAAATTATTTGCAAAGCTATCTTGATTTTCAAGATCTTGAAGTTGTATTTTGATTTTCATGGTTTTCAAGGTAGTGCGCATTCCCTGTATATGTAGGCTTATTCAGCTAAAGACCGCTAAGCCTAACGCCCGCTACCTAAATGCCCGAAAGTCGAGCGGAAAAGCCGCTATTTAAAATCGTCTGGAACACACAAACACTGATTCGGTACTGTGAATAGCGTACATTTGACCTCGATAGACAGTTGAGCCGTGATCGCAACCCACCGTGCGTGTTTTTAGTCCGTACGTTTATTGGGGAGACCACAGCCGCCACGTTTTTCTGAAAACGTGGAGAGGGAGTGGCAAGAGCACGGAGGGAGTACGTCAACGCACGCAACACGCACGGTTGTGCAAGGTGTAAGTACGTGGCCCACACGGCACGCCTGGCCGTGAGCGGTTGAGGGCATCGTACTTTGCGCACGTGGTAAGTGAGTTGTAGTTACAACGAATGATCTTCATGCGATTGCCACGTTTTCATACGGAGGCCATACTTACACGTGCTGCTCACGCACGGTGTCATTACTCACTAGAATGTTGTGAAGCGCGTGCAAGTGCGATGAACGTGACTTTTTCCGCCCGATGTCGGAGGGAGGTACATATAGAACAACCTTTCTGTTGAGCCTCTTTGGCCTTACGATGTCGGAGGGTGGATTGGGGTTAATATAGAACGACCTTTCTGTTGGGCCTCTGGCCGTAACCGCTGTATTTTGACTCATTCTGTTTCTTATAAGCTCGCATTTTATATATACTACCGAAATCAGTGAGCACAATGTTCGTTGTAAGAGCAGCACCTGCTTGCTCGGTACGGTCCACGATAGTTCTGTGTGCTAATTGGAAAGTTGAACTGGGGAAGTGCCGAGTAGGCACGGATCACGCACTTATCACGTGCGCAGCACGCAGGAGCTATAAAGTGCGCCGTACGTAGAGCAAGTAACAGTGGGAATAATGTAAAAGACTCACTGAGGTTGTAGAAGGCACGCACGTCACATGTACTGGGGTTAATCCATAGCCCGACCACAGCGAAAGTTCCTAGTTCACTTAAAATACTACGGCCTGTCTGCCTGCTCCCAAATCCGGACTGAGGCGTACTTACCACATAAGGATCCCCAAATATTGCCTACGTTTTTGTAAGTAGACAGCACGCATTTGTCAGTGCTGCGGGTTGGCACCAGGGCTTTATGGGTGCTAATGTTTGACACATAGGCAATAGCCCCATATCAAAGCATTTAAGCTCTAGTGGACAGCTGATGTCACCGTTGCACAATGTATAGGGCTAATTCCTCCGTCTTAACCCTACGTCCCGCCTATCTCAACCTGTCCTGATTGTTGGGTATTGATCCGCCGCTATCGCCTCTCGAAACATATGTCTGATATTTAAAAAAAATACACTGAAATCAATGACTTGTATTGTACATACATGCAATATTTCTTTTCTGACGGCTTTCAATATTATTGTTGCAAAGGGGGATAACTTTTACGTGTCAACTCGGGCGAAAAACTCAAATAAAATTTTATTTAAACGTCAGGAAAGCAAAACGTAGTTACCAGTATATTATTGTGACTTTTGTGTCCATAAAAAAAATTAAAGAGAAATCAGATATACGTTCTGAGAGGCGAGCGATAGCGACGGATCAATTTCCAACTTTCACCATTGGTTGAGATAAGCGGGACGTAGTGCTAAGCCGGAAGAACTAGCCCTATTCATTGCGCTAATGTCACAGTCGATATTAAAGATAAGCCGCATTTCGCTATGCTGAATTTGGGAACAGTAACATCAGAAATAAATAAAATAATAAGTGAACATTCGCTAGAATGTCACGTTCCCGAGGCAAGGCGGAACAGAAGATCGTCGCAGTGAACCTCTATTCCTTTCCTACATTGCCTTCATAGACAGAAAGTCCTGAGTAAGCTAGTCTACAACAGTTACTCTCGGACGATCAGATTAGAGCTTCCATTAGACTGAAAGATGAGGTCTAAACACAGGATGACTAGGCTATATATGTAACAAACACGCACGATCTGAGTCCCGAGTCCTCGCATGCATCACCATTTACACGTTAATTGACAGTGGCGCCACGCTTACTTGTTGTAGACCTGTATGAGTAAACGACGTTCTCATTGGCTTGTTGTTTTAAAAATAGTCCAGCGAAATTTTTGCCACGAGTTTGCCGCAAAGTGCAGCAAGGGTAAAATGTGAAAGCCTGACCTAACACATTTTGGTCCATGCAATGGGAAGATGTGAAATGTAGGCTTAGAAGTGTTTCTTTATAAGACTTCCACAGAAATGTGCGCAAGCGCTAACGCATTGTAATGATTCCACAAAAGATGCGTCTGTTTGTTCGATTGTGAGTTTTGTTGTTACATTCAATGGTATTTTATTATTAGGAAAACGGCACATCGAGGGAGGTCCAGTTTTTCGAACCACGCCCTCGGGCCATTTCATAGTAAGTGGCTTGCTCGGAGATCTAATGAGAGAAGCGTAAACAAATGTTGTCGATATTAATCATTTTTTTTCTGTTCTCTCAGGTGTTATTCTTTTATTGGGAGGATAGGTGGACAACAAGCTGTTTCAATTGGCAACGGGTGCACTGTGGTAGGTATTATACACGTAAAAGTGTGGCTTTAATTTCCCAAATTGTCCATATGCTATGAGTGTCGAATTCTGAGGAATACATTTTTGCTATCTCAATATCACCACAAACGACTGACATATAAATAATCGGTATCATCGGGTTAGGAAAGCTAGTGAAAATTGCTTGTTTGTATGTGTCTTGTGGGTTTCAGAGCTAAGAGCCAGTCATCTTCCGGAGGCAAGGCGGAAAAGAAGATCCTCGCATTTAGCCTCTCTTACTATCTTGCTTTTCTTCCATAGACGGTAAAACCTGAGTTAAGAACAGCTAGTTTCGGATAACCTCTCTTAACCCCACCCAATCAAATTAAAGCTTTCTTTAAAGAATAAAGTGGCTGTCTAAGCGATCTTAGTCCCATTAACGGGTCCTGGTATCATCATCAGACACGTTAATTGTCTGTGGCGCCAAACTTGTTTGTTGTAGACATTGATGTGTAAAAGACTTTCTGATTGGCTGTTTGTTTCTACAATAGTTCAGTTAAATTCGTGCCACATTTTTGCCTCGAATTGCAGAAAGAGTAGTAACGTGGAGGCCTCGTCTTAAACATTTTTTGTTGCTATAGGAAAACGAGGAACTACAAAATACGACATGTTTGCGTTCTTTGTATTATGACTTGTGACTGTCATGTATTTGTCCTCTCACACTTTGTTGCCAATGGTGTCGAGGTTGATTTACCTCTGCCATTGGATTGGCAGATAGTGAAATAGCCTTAAGTCGGAATCAAACAAAACGAGCAAAAAGTGAACTGGGGCCAGAATCCTCTCGCAAATAATGCCAATGTATTCCAAATTTAACAGAACAAAAATTACATTCTTCAGATTCAATCAGACATAGAAGTGACCAGGAAACAAAATGCCCAATCCTCAAACCTCATTAGTTTACATTTTTGTATTTCCCAAAAATGTAGTCTCTTGATAATGATGCCAGCTGTATCACCACTTGCAAGCCACGTTGACTTAGTCAATGATTTCCCCTCGATGTTTTTAAATGACATGTGATCGTGCCAGACCAATCATAATATACAATATAGGATATCAAAGGAGGGAACTCGTGTGTTAATGTGATACACGCGTTTACAGTTTCGGGAATACGCCCTGCCCTCTTCCGCTGCGAACGCAAATATCATCATATGGTAAACTGTTAGCCATATATGGTCAATTGGATTAAGCTTAAAGCGGAACAACTTCCCTTTCAATGGCAAATACCATAGATGGCAAACTGTAAACCCTTGAATTTGTTTGCCCGGTATCTAATGTATTTGCCCAATTGCGAAATATATGAGATCCATCCATGAACATACAAATTTGATGCTGACATGAGTAACTATACCATCGAGAATTCACCAAAACTTATAAATAGTCTAGGAAAATGGTATTTATTTATTTTTTTGTTTTTTAATTAGTTGGGAATCGTCACTCACGAGATTGGTCACGCGCTGGGTCTTCTCCACGAGCAGTCACGCCCTGATCGTGATGATTACGTCTCTATTAACACGAATGGAATTCCCACAAACCTTCTAGGAAACTTCAACAGACAGAGATGGAATTCATTTCAGACTAATAAAGTACCTTACGACTATGGCTCTGTCATGCATTACGCATTAAGGGTAAGTGCAAACAAAAATAGGTTCTATCTAGGTTATATTTATGGTGGTCTTAATGGTCGATTAATTAATACTGATGAATCCTCTGTTATTTTTAGATTAATGAGAAGACATTAAGACATTATGTCCACATGTAGAAAATTCAGCTAAGCAACAGTAAAAAAATTCAACTAAAGGCCCGTCTCAGAAGGAATTCTATGACCTATGTTTAAAAATTATATCGATTATCTCAAACGAATGACCCGAATATATCTGTTCGGTGACACAATTGAACCAATGAAATGATGATACACCTTACAGGGAATATTATATTTTACAACTTGAAAGTGTTAAAATGTCTTTATTAAGCTGTATGGACCGAGACTTATTGTTATATAGGGACTTGAATTCATTTAAATATTGCATTGCAACCGGCACTGCTTTATCTACCCGGATTCGTTTGTACCAATGCGCGCGTCTGAACTCCCTGTTGCCGGCTGAGCGGAAATATACACTCGAATTTATGAACCTCGACTAGCAAATTTCCTTTATTCTTCCCCGGAGGCTGGTAATGGAGGCTTAAAATAAATATTTAAAAAAATAACGGGCGTCTTTTCATACATTTGACATATCTGGGTAACTCATTATAGATCCTATATTTATTATAGCCAACACCATAAAACAATCACATACAAACAAAACCCACCCAAATTATAAAATACACCGTCTTTATTGCTTCTTTTGTTTGTTAACAGGACTTTTCGTCAACGGGTGCTGCTACCACTATACCACGTGATCCAGACTGGCGGTCAGGTATCGGTCAGAGAAATGATATTTCATTTTGGGATGCGAAGATAGTGAATCTAATGTACTGCAACAGTAAGTACTAAACAGGCAATTCTACGTTAACACAAACCATTGTCGTGTCTTAATGCGGAAAACAAATGGCTCTCTATCTGTTGGTTCAGTAGTATCGTGTCGATTAGACCTTAGCTTTTGGCTTTGACAAGCAACCAGTACTGGCGTCTGCTAAAAATGCTGGTAAATTGTTATAAAAAAAGAGGTATAAAAGAAATAAAAATGGCTACTTTGTATTGTCCTGATATCGCTGAGTTTATATTCTGATAAATTATTTTTTAAACTATTGTATGCTTTACTAAAAAAAGTTTAAAATCAATAGGATTTGGTGCTGAGTGGGAAAGACATTTGGTGTAAGATTGGAAACGAATGCTCTATGCAGATGACGTAATCATATGTTACATATTACATGCACGTTTAATAAAGGGCTGAATAAGTTAATTTTCATGCGTCAAGCCTAAGTAAATTAGTTGGGTTTAAGTTGTATTTATACAGGTTTTAATAAGTGAAATATTAAATGAAAGGAACTATCAGAAAACCATTTCAGTGCTACTTGGCCATATATATGGTCGCCATTTTTATATTCAAATTTAACTTTTATTGCGACAAGACTGTTGCGGTTGGTTAAGTAGTGGAGGCCCTAGTTCAAATGAAAAATCATCCAATCAATCAGCCTGCCATTTTTTATTAATTGTTATTATTGTTATTTCCGCAGACAGATGTGGTGCACTCGAATCCGATCAGTGTAAAAATGAAGGTTATTTAGATCCTAATAGTAATTGTCAACAATGTATCTGCCCGCCTGGTTTTGCCTTGCCCGATTGCAGTCAACCCGCGCAAAGCCGTGAGTACAAATGTCCAATTAATTAAACAACTTAATTTGGCATATCGGGGGTCATTTAACGCACCTTTTCACGAAAAGAGTTGTTGCAATGTCGTTACTGCAAAACCATCTAATTTTCAGCTTTTGGGTTGGTGGTAGTTATATATTTAATAATATAGGCATAAGAGAACGCTACAAATTAAGAAAAATACTCTATAATAGGTAGTTACTACAAATCGTCAAATTCGTGGGCTTTATAGCGGGAGTCAGTCTTTTAAGTTTTCCGCAAACTTCACTACCATAAGGCCTTCAGACAAGTGTGTGTGCTAAGTAAAGGGGGAGGGGGAGTAATGGCATGCATACATTCAGTATGGTGTTTACCCTTCAGAAAATCAATACCAGTTTTCTTAAAATGTGTGATTGCTTAACAGAGTAAATTAGAACTTGGGTTTGCTCGAGTGCACCTTTGCAAGCCCTGATTTCAACCCAAAGAGGCTCTGAGCATTTGAAATGTTGTGGAACCCCCGTATATATGTTATACAAATCATAAACAATAAAAGAAAAAAAAATCAGTTGTTTTTTTTTAAATGAAACCCAACATGTAGGAAAATTCTAAACACTGGTTTGTATCTTTGTGATGAGCACATTCACATGATACCTCCAGCACCTTCTATTTTTGATAAATTGTAAATCCAGTCCTGTGTATTTTTCATACAGATTTAACCTTCTCTTGGTGAAACGCAGTAGTGTTTTCAGAAACATTGCAATCTGCTCAGGTTTTATGTTTGATTTGTTGTCGATTTACGTCCGCACTACGATATTTCACTTCTGAACAGATTAAGCATGGCCGATAACAGGAACCAAATTAAGAAACCACTATGCTATCTCCAAAATCATCAGGAAAGACTCCCCAATACATTCTTCAGGTCCAACCTCAATTTACCCGACCCCTGGGAGGGAGCGGGTGGGCCATGGCCCCGCAGAATACTCCCTCGGCTTCCTCGGTCGATCGTAAGAGGCGAGAAAAGAGG
>JAVFBW010150693.1:0-12265 GCA_034783835.1 Mopalia ciliata
CACCACTTCCGCTCCAACCACAAACAAATGTATATTTTTTTTAGGGCTAAATTATCATTGTTTGTTTTAACTTGTTTAGAAAAGTGCTGGTTTCAAATCAATACAAATTTGTGGGTTAAATTGTTGAACAACATTGCAAGATGTAGTATTGACAATTTCTTCAATATGAATATTAAAATTTTTGGTATACTTTGGAAACACCAAAGTAGCTCCACCTCACCACTTCCGCTCCAACCACAAACAAATGTATATTTTTTTTAGGGCTAAATTATCATTGTTTGTTTTAACTTGTTTTAGAAAAGTGCTGGTTTCAAATCAATACAAATTTGTGGGTTAAATTGTTGAACAACATTGCAAGATGTAATATTGCCAATTTCTTCAATATGAATATTAAAATTTTTGGTATACTTTGGAAACACCAAAAATACTAATATTTAAAATGTAAATACCTATAAATTTTAGATAGTTGTCTGTATATACCGTATGTAAACCACACCATCACAAAATTACCAAGCAAAGAAGATATTTGATTGATTCAAAATAATGTAGACTAGAGCAATCTTTTACCATATATCTTGTATTATATATATTTTGTATTCATTGCTGCTTTTTTGACACTCCGAATAAATTTCCTGAAATTCCATGTATTACTTTACAAATAAAATGAGTTGTAGCATTCGCAAAGCAATTCTTCCTAAAACATTCTTGAAGGATTTATATTTTCAAAACTTTACAAATTTGAATAGCCACCTTGGTAAGCTAGACGGTTAGTATTTTGACGGAGAAATGGAGTACCTAACGATCCTAGTATTGCTGCTAACGATTCAATGTAATTAAGGATTGACCTAGCCATGTGCAGAAAACAGGAAATCAAAGCGATTTCTTTCACGCTACGAACAAGCCATCATTAGCGCCCTACCTTTTGTGTAGAACTCTTTTGTCCTGGAGAGACGTTTGCTGCTGAATCTCGCGCGCTGTAATTTTCTCCAGTGTCGTTTACAGTTCGCTCCAGCGCTACATGGTCCACGCAATACGGTAAGAAAGTGACTCCGATTAAACATTGCCATATAATTCATTCTCCCCACAATAAACTCCTTTATCGACCCGGCACTTTACGTCCACGCTACCAATCCAAGACGGGCTTAGACAGAAGGCCCTAAAATGCGACCTTTTAGTCCGCTTTTCATATCGGATTCCACTTGGAGTCTGAACCAATTTCGTGTGCTAGATGATATAGTATGATAATACAACAGTTTGTCTTCATCGTATTATGTCAAGCTATTAATGTAATCAGTCCATTGTCCCCTGCTGTCAGAGTGAAATATTACCATCATACACCAAATATTTCTAAAGTTAACATTATCCTCTCTCAGCTCATACTCCAATAGCCTGTGAATGCCAGTGAATAGAAATAACTAACACTGTATTTCAGGAAATATATAGGTACGTGGGACTAAAATGGTAACTCAGTTAGAATTGTGAGTTAGAGTGCAGTTTACCACTCAGGTGGGTTGACTACTTATATTAAGAAACTTGATTTTGGCACAACCAGGTGTGTTTGTGAGTTATATTGCGAAACATGATATTCTACGTTCATTATCTAGCTATTAATTAGACCTCCATAGGGTCTCCAATATCACCATTTCAGAGAAACACATTACCTACTTTCGCATTAATCAATCTAATTCAAATAGTATAGAAACGGTCGCCTAAGATTTTATATCAAATTATAAATCAAATTTCTATTTGTAATTCCACCAATTAAACTAATAATTGATTTTATTAACCGTGCCTGTTGTATAACAAAAATGAACTAATTGTGTTATTGTTCGTTTTTACCGATGAATATATCTGAATATGTCTTTATTATATATTAAATATTCTTGGAAAATAAGTCATGTAGAGTTTTTTAATCGCAGCATATATTATTTTAATAACAAACAAAGAAATAAACAAAAAAAGACTTTGACAACTTTGGAAGTCGCCAAAAACCTGACTTGGGTAACCTATGGCAACATTACTTTAGCGGCATCTTAAAGTTCGTCCAAGGTCATTAAGATGACCTTGAACATACGGGCTTATCAAAGCCCAGGTGAGTCATGACACATTCTGACAGGGACCTTGCAAGTTCAATCTTCCGACATTTTAATCAAAATTGTACCACGCTACATAATTGGCTACATAATTAACGACAGTCTGATATGACAGATTACAGCTATTACAGTTCGAACGAAGTCAAAACTATTTGAATTATGGGTTTGATATTCTCTTTCGAAGTACTCCTTCCCAGGCTAGCCAAGTGTTTTTATATACTTTCCGTGACATTAATGAATAATTACAAAGTTTAGAAGTTGTTGTTTGTATGGCCAGTTGCCCGGTTGGTTAGTAAGTTGTTTTCTAGTAAGAGGGTGGGCCTGGTTGGTGACTATATGAACATGAAATCAAGTGCTCATAGACTTCCAAATATTGTCTTTTTGAATGGAGTTTAAATTGATTTTTATTTAAGTTGCGTTAAAACGATGCATCAAATTGAGTTTATTCTCCAGCCCACTTCGGGTAGTTAAACTGGACTTCAATGAACCCTTGAAACATTATGTAGATTAATAGTGAAGTTTTCCATCTAGGTCCGTACAGAGCAGACGGTGTGTAACAGTAGGCCTACCACGTCTTTGTTGATGCTGATCATCAAATAACATAAGTCATTTGGCCAAAATTGTCTTTAAAAATTATACCCTTTGTTTCTGATAATCATGCTGATATAAAGAGTATGAAGAACAAAACTATAATGAGTGTATTGATCCGCAGGCAGGATTGGATTAAAAACACATCAGTTACTCTAAACAGTCGCCTTTGATACACACGATAATGTATATAGTCTTGTAATGCCCTCATCTTATCAAGAAAATAGGATTTTTTTATGTTATGTTCTAAAATAATATATATTAGTGCAGGTCTATAATAAATTGTAATCTGGTCACATTGTTGGTTTACTCGCTGAATCCTATGTGTTTTCAACATGCTTACTGGATTGTATTTGTTGAGTTCATTAGCCCCCACTATCATGCCCCTGACATTTATTCTGTCCACAATACAAGTTGCCCTGTCTATATTATACTTGTAATTCGGCTCCAATGTTATATTTTTGAAACGATCAGAAAGATCCATACTAAGTTGTTCCTTTCCCCAGAAAGATAATGTTTATTTTAAAGGCAAAGATGATACGGTCAGTACTGATGTGTAGCAACGTTTGGGCATAGATATAGTTTAATTCGACATATATCTGGTTTAACGGTGTACATATTATACACCAGAGACGAGACGAAGAACTTCTTTTGATACCAAGTAAACACTGAGAGCAACTGTTGATATTTAGTCGGAATATAACTCACAGGTGACAATTGCGGAGAAAAGCGGGTTAAATCTACAGTACACAGAAAAAAACTGCTGCTTCAATTAGCTTAACCAACTAGCACATGTAAGTCAATATAGTCTTAATCGTTTGGCCTTGTATTAAGGGCCGGATTAACCTACTCGTGGGCCCAAGGCTAACTTCAACAGTGGGCCCCTAATTGTATACAATGTTGGCCTGATTTTTTTATCCAAAAGCCTCAAAAACCAATGGGCCTAGGCCAATGGTCTACTTTGCCTATTGGAAAATCCGAGTCTGCTTGTGTGTTACGATACCACCTTGTATGCTCCAAAATCGTCTCTCGATTATCTGAGACCGGAAGCTAGCGGCACAATAATGGGTTTCCTGTCTATTTTACTCTTAACTCCGACAATGTATAGTGGTCATATAAGTGATATATCCTTGAACATAATGGCGAGGAAGAAGATTTAAACCGCTATATATTAAATCGCCTACATGCAGCAACTACTGAAAAAATGTAGATGTAGATAAACCAGAAAGAAAGTAATTTTATTGACAAAAAAAGTACTTGATCGATATTATTTAAAAGCTCGTACATAATGTTATGCTCTCTCGGTTAAAAAGCACGTGTGTACAACGCACCGAGTTCATTACGACCTATATTGTTGCACTTTTCGTCGCCGTTCTTGAACGCAACGTGAATATAATACAGATGATAGCACCATACTAAAGCCCCGGCCACAACCCACCGTGCGTGTTTTTAGTCCCTACGTTTTTGGGGAGGCCGTACTGGGGGTGAATCCGTAGCTCGAACGCAGCGAAAGTTCCTCATTCACTAAGAGGCTACGGCGTGTCTGCGTGCCCTCAAATCTGTACTGAGGTGGTACTCACCACGAACGGATTTCCAACTTTTGCCCACGTTTTTGCAAGTAGACAGCACGAACTTGCAAGCGCGGGGGGATGGGACCCCGGCTTTATCCATACGAATTGCTGTTAGAATCTCTATGGAAACCTTGGCGATATATTCAAATTTTCCTTAGATAACCAGTTATGTATTCATATATATTTCCATCAAGTAACGTTCCTTAGCCAAAATAACATTAAGTCTTTTGTACCACGCATATCGTAATCTGGGAGGTGGTAGAGAGGTGCGGGAAATGTGCCAGGGTGTTGGTGGGTGGTGCAAGCTTTGCGTGCAGTTTTCCCACCGCATTTAGAACCGGTAATACAAGTATTGGGGCATGTAAGTGAAATGCCGTTGAATACGACGTAAGACACCATCCAAATAAACAAACGAATATATCATGTTCTGAGCTTTTGAGTGAATGTGCGAGTCTATATGTTGATTGGTACGTATAAGCCAAGTCACTTTGTCCCATTATCGTCATAAGTCCACAAAACGACGTCTGTTAAACCTACGCAAATATCGTACTTCATTAATTTGATCGATAGATACAAGATAGTACAAAGATATCGTTTACATGTCTTCTAAAATGAGACCCCCCTCAACGCGTACTGTACATACTCCCACAACGGGAAGTCGTTATTAATTCAATGAATAACTACGTTACACAAACTGTGTCAAATCAAAGCAATGATATATTATTTTGACTTGATTTGATAAGGGTTTTACTCTTGACATGAAATGACTGCTAGTTCACTCATATCACAGCTTGCCATCTAACTGCTTGGAGAAAGCAACCGCCAACGCCATTGACAACAAAAAATCGTACACTTCAGTTTTACCTATTCTAAATGGACTCTAAATTTGAATAATCACTATTTGATGGTAATGCATATGGCTTCCTTGATTGAGATAAGCGTCATATTCGAGGGAATTCAACTTATTTGTCGACGGATTGTCCACTCCAAACTGTTCTTTGCTTCAGTACAATAAAGGCACCGAGAGGAAACCTCGTAGAAACAACCCCGCGTTTGGCGAAATCACATCCTGGGACTCCCTCATATACCTGATGGTTGACAGACGGACCAATACTTTTTGTCCTCTACAGGAAAACACCATGCTGTACACTCTATAGTTTATATATTTATTTCTGAAGCGGTTAATGTAATGGGTTATAATATTCATGATAGCAGAGGGCCGATTGAATATGTTGTGATATGTAAAGTGAATCTTGCTTTGTTAATCGAGATACAATAAACATATGTTCGTTCAGATATCAATCTCTTGCTATCCCATATACGCTGTACTGTAATAACCCAGGTTATCACATTTATTGATCACTAACAAAAAGTCCATTGATTTTAATATACATGCATGTATGTGGATTTTAATAACCAGTTGTTTGCTTTCAAAGTAACACGCCTTGTCGTTTATCTATGACGTAATGTCGGTTTTAATGTAAGCCAAGAGCATTGGACTTAAAACCCCTGTCATTTGCTGAAGTACACATGTTAAGACGATAAGATTAAATTGTTCACAATAAATCAACATCAGTTCATGTACTACACGTGTGTGAACTCTATCATTAAGAATGTGGATATTTTTAGTGCCGAAAGGTGTGCCAGTCCACTGAGGATTCTGAACAGGTAACAATTATTTGTAACATTATTATTGTAACAAACAGCGAAGTTCATGTTTGATCGACGTTGCTACACCTCATGTTGTGGTCATCCGGAATGAATAAACTGGCCAGCAACCAGCATTCGGCAGTAAAAGACAGTTATACAAACAACAATAGAAAAATCATAAAGTTAACAATGATGGTATGTACTGGTGGTGAATAGGTCAAACGTATCAATGAAATAACCCAACACCGTTATAGTGGCTTTGAAACCATGCTTTAGACACGGTATGTGTCTCCTATGACTCTATTCGTCAATTGCGACCTGGGAATAAGTGTTTGTAATACTAAACTATCACAACATGAGGGACTTCGTGTCCAATTCTTCCTCCCCATTTCAATGGTTCCTACACCTGAGACTTCTTGCGAGGGAATATCGTGACCGAAATGTTCCTAATACAAACGTAGACCGAAGTCAGAAAATGCAAATCCGCGACCCGAGATGAGCAGTTAAAGCTTATTTCACGATATATATTCTCTCACATTAAATCTCATGTGAAAAGCACCTTTTCCACAAAGATAAACGTGGGACCGGGTTAAGATACATTTAGGCCGTAGGCGCTTAAAATGTTTTGATGTTCCGCATATATATATTGAATAAATAAAGAGAGACAAATTTGCCAGCCTCCACCTGAATTCGAGCCCGGGAGCATTGTACTACATGCCCAACACTCTAGCGACTTAGCTACAGACTGGGTAGAATGGGTCGCAAATTCTAACCCAGTGGAGATATATGTAATTCAAACTGTCAGACCATTCCCAAATATGTAAACTAAACGTACATATATTGTGGTACCTCTGAATTGTGATTTAATGAGAATGCAAAAGAGTATTCAAATGAGGCTTTTCTGAACGAATATCGCGACATAAGCTTTAAGTCCTCATCTAGGTGTAGAGGTTCATATAGTGTTAACACATAAGACAAATGAGCCTATTTTTGACAAATACCGTGACATGAGCATTACGTGCTCACGTAGATGCACAGGTGTGTCGTGTTTAAACTTGTTTTGACAAAATATCGTGAGATATACGTTGCTACCTTCTCTTGGTGAAAATGTATGTTAAGTGTTTTCAATTAAGGCTAATTTTCGTGACATAAGCTTTAATTGTTTATCTAGATGAAGAAATCTGTTTAGTTTTATCAATTCAACTTAGTTTTTTGCGGAATTAAGCAATATGAGCTTTAATTGCCCATCAGATGTAGAGGTATGTAGTACTTTCAAAGAGCTTATTCTGAATTAATACCGTGAAATAAGATTTAATTGCCCATCTGGCTATGAATATCTGTCTAATGATGTAAAATGATGCTTATTTTTGCGAAAATACCGTGGCATTAACACTGCTTGTTCATCTTGATGTCCCTCGTTTACAAACGATACTTGTTTGGACAGAACATCGTGACAAATACGTTTCTTCCTTTTCTAGACGAAACGCTCTGTTTAGTGTTTCAACTGAGGCTTATTCTGATAACATATTGTGACATAAACTTTAATTGCTTATCCAGATAAAGACATCTGTCTAGTATTTCCAATTCAATCTTTTGCAGAATATCCTGATATAAAATTTTTAGTCCATCAAATGCTGATGTCTCTTTAATGCTTACAATGGGCTTATTCTGATTCGATGTCGTGAAATAATATTTAATTACCCATCCAGCTGTAGATATCTGTCTACTGAAGTCAAATGAGGCTTATGTGGACACTGTAACCTGGCATATACTCGAATTGCCCATTCACATTTAAAGATAACAGTTTTCAAAAGGGATATTTTTAAAGGAGATATCGTGACATAAGAGTTACTTGCAGGCGGAAATATCTCTCTTGTGTTTTCAAATGAGGTTTATTATGCGATAATATCATGACATAGGTTTCAGTTTCCCATGCACATGTTAAGATATGTGTTTTCAAATGAGATATGTTTAAAGGAGACATCGTGACATAATAGTTACTTGCAAGCGGAGATATCTAAGGTTATCAAGATAGACTAGCTATATATTGACGTTAACGTTACTTCCCCGTCAAAGATGTCTAGTTTCTCTCGAATGAAACTTATTTGGGGAGAAAAGCGTGTCGATGTAGCAGATCGGCGAGTCTGAGTTGTCAAGATTCTTTTAGGTGAGCACTATATCATACAGAAAAATAATCTTCATTTCTACAATCTGTAAACATGGTTTCCTTTTCATGTCGGCCAGCTTCGTAGACCTGCGGTTTTCTGGCATACAACCTAATGCAGACGATGCATCTGCCATTCATGTGCTGTTTTGAAACATGAAGAGGTTATGTGGGGTACAGTACTGTCTAGCAGCAACGATCGGTTTGACAAAAAACTAAATATTTTAATTGAAGATAAGTAAACCCAACAAGGACTGTCATGAAAAGTAAGACGGGTTTAAACCTTTGGCTTGCAAAATTGGAATCGGATATAAAACTCAAGATCTTATGAATAGTTGGGTTTTTTAAACAACCCTGGTCGGCATTCGATAGAAATGAATGTCGGAATGGTGCATAAATCATTTCTGCGTTTTGTTGCTTGACGTTTGTACCAGCCATGACAAACAATTAAATTGTTTTATCAACATTATATCTATTGACATGAATTTGTTCAGGATTTGAATGAAACCGAAGCTTGTAAAGGTAGCAAGGGAGATAATTTGAAATTGAAAAGCAAGGCAAATAATTTGATATTGGTTAGAGCTACTATATCTTCACAACCGTTCATCACCAGTGACGATATCAGATTTGATTGAGTAGAATGGGGCATGTAGCCTCTGAACAATAGATAACTATTCGCCGTCATAGAATTGAGAGACATTTTGAATTGCTAACTGTTGCTGTTGTAGCCTGCAAGAGCTATGCGCACCGTAAAAGGTGAACACTTATGAGTCCAGACACATGAGTCTTGACAACTAAAAATTATACAAGTAGTCCTTGTATAACTTGTGAAGGGCCTGAATATATACTGCTCTATCGACATCACGTGATGAGTAAAGTCACTAAGTAGTTAAAAATAGTTTTTAGATAGGTCAATCAAAGCACAATTGATATTTGTTGATTGTATGAGACTATTCTAGTTCCATTGTTTGCATAGTTTTCTCAAAGACTAAATAATTAAGAAACAGTTAGTTGTAGTAAAGATATTAAAGGAACAAGGAAAGTAAATGTTGGTAGTGTTTATTATTATTATTTGTTTTTGTTTGATTGGTGTTTAACGTGGAACTCAAGGGTATTTCACTTATATGACGATGGATTGTCCACTTCACAATATACACATCATTATTACGGTGGAAAACCGGGAGGAACCCTCGTAAAAACCACCTTCGCGATTGCCGGAGCCACAGCATGTCGACAGACGGATTCGATCCGGTGAACGGTATATCGAAGCAGGTTCAGTTATTACTTGGTAAAATGTTTTTAAATTCCTATTTATTATTGTGTGCTGTTTACTCAAGTGATTTGCTGTTAGTAACAATAGTTAACAGTCACATAACAATATAAATTGCATCCCAATACACGGGTTTACCGTTTCGATAATAGGCTCCGCCTACTTCCGTTTTGAACGCAGACAATACTTTATAGGGTAAACAGTTTACCATATATGGTCAATTGGGTTAAGCTCTAAGCAAGACACATTCCGTTTATGGCAAACTGTAAACCCATTTATGGAAATCTTAGAATGTTGGAAGGGGAGGTAATTTAATCTTTGAAAGGCGATCCTCTTTCGTCACAACATTCGTGATAATGGGACTTTTAAGTGACTTCTCACACAATTATCTATAGTGACGTTACTAAAAACGGACATGGAACGCTTTTTGCCATTGTTAGATTTAAATTAAGACAAAGTAATCTGTTAAAAAATACATGAGAAAATTTTTATAACTTTACATGTAAGATGTAACGAGTATTGATTATATTTGATATACTTTGGGTATTACAACACATTCGGGTTTTTTTTGGTTTTTCTTCGTTCTTCTTCATTTTTAGATTATTTATTTTTTGTATAGTTTCATCTGTTTATCATTTCTCCCGTACCGGTATTTATTTAATTATCATAATTTTGTATCCGATATTTAGAATAAATATGTCAAATATTTCAAATTTGTGACAATTTTCCTGTAAAAAGATTTTAAAAAAAATATGAGCATTGCCGTCGGAGGACCACACAGATGTCTGTTCTACGTAATTATCCTTTGTTTGATTTTTCAAAAGCTTTTGTTCTTACTTCTTATTAACTAGGACTTTATTATTCCGGATATTAGACAAACTATATCACTCAATTGTCATCCCTATTTTATACCAAAAAATGAAGAAACAAAGTTATTATAGAGAAACCATCTTCCTAACAAGATCAAAAACAGGTTGAAAAAATTAAATCCTTTTGAAGTGACATTGAAGGTTAAAAAAGCATATTGGATAAACTATTTCCTTGAAGGCCGACTTTGTTGACGTAAAAAATGAAATGATTCCTAAGTGTTTTAAATGTGAAGCTTACGGGATAATTGTGTACTTTGAAGACATTATGAGAACCATTATCAACTGATTCCGGAAAAGCCCAGAAGCAAAACGGAATACACGAGGTAAAATCTTAACAGTGCAGACTTAACTTCTTAAAGATACCCATCTTCAGATGCGATTCCGATATTTTAACGGTGTTTAATATCAGGCACGTTAAATATAGATAATCCTTCCGTTTTCTTACCTGTACCTGACTGTAGTTTTCTTCGTGTTTGACTATACTATGAAACATTTTTGCAATTGCCTTGCCTGGTCTAGCCATATTTGTGAGCAGATTACACGTGCCACGCTCTTTTGATTTTAGATTGACACAAGTAAATTTAAAGATATATGTGTCCAACCGTCCATACTATACGCACTTTTGGTTTTAGATTGGTATAAGTAAATTTAAATATACATGTGTCAGTAGAAACATACAAGGTTGACATGTTTCTTTAATGATGGCTTGCAATGGTCAATAGTTTTATCAGGATGGCTATGACGTCGATAACCCATCTGCTAAATCTAAAGTGCTGCACTAAATTTAAACAAATTATATATAGCAAGACAAAGGTCCCAGGTTCAATTTCTGGTAGAGACAAGCAAACTTTTCTCTCTTCACGTATTTAAAAAAGATATATATATATATATATATATATAACTAGACACAAATACTATTATGCTTATCTATGCTTAAAAATAGCTTACGGTTTACTTTCTTTTCTTAGCGGCCTACAACTCTGTGGTCATCGGAGGTACAAAAAGAAAATCAATAAGCCATTATTTTTCTCTGAGAGCTTTTAGAGAGTAAAGATGAAATCAGTTAGTGAAATCAGAGAATAGCGCCGCGGGTCTCGGCGGAATAATTTGATCATTTAAAATCCTCGAGAGAGCCATTAACTGTTTAGAACCTGTCGGAAAGAAAATTTTGCTTTCGAAGTCTTGCCATTGTCACTTACAAGACATAACCTTTTTTTTTTTTTTTGTTTCCGTAGCTGTCCTTTATATTACACATTAACTGATGCTGTAAACATACTGTTTATTATTTTAATGCTAATTAAGGTATATTAGTTGAAGAAACTCCGGTATAGATTTTGATCCGAAAATTGTCTACAGCCAAAGGCGAAGGTTGTTATTTTTCTAGACTGAAAAAAAAAAAAAGATATGATTAATCCTTCCATTGCTCCATTATCTATTTGTTGTAACCAACCAAAACGCATCTGTTTAGTTTACAGGAAAGATCGATTTATGGATTGATTTGTGTTTTACGCCTTGCTTAAGGGTTTTACACTTATATGACAGCGGTGTATTCCATCAAAAAATCTCACTAGCACAAGCAATAATTTTCCTCCAGTGCTAAGTAAAGACAGCATTGACACCCTTCAAACAAACTACCGCCGAAAGACTTAAGGGAAAGAAATTAAAAAACATAGTCAAAGTCAAAATATGCTTGTTACTAAACTGTTAACAAAAAACTGATTAGATTTTCTGTATAAGTGTATTCGTTTGTCCCTGAAAGCCACTTTCAGGTTACTGGTGTAGGTTACATGTATGATGGACTTTTATGTCACATTTGCTGTACTAGATCCACAGAAGTAAACTTCGATTGGATAAGTTATCGGACTCGAACAAGCTTTACACACACTACTTATATTTTTTTATTTTATTATTTCAGCGTTTCTGTTATCAACAAAATCCAGAATTCGTTTAACTGTGGCAACCAGGACTTGTTGATCAAACCCTATCTTACGACCGTGTCACTTTACATAAAATGTCAAAACCCTTCAATAAAATTGTTGGTATAGCACGGCGTTATTATA
>JAVFBW010150704.1:0-12264 GCA_034783835.1 Mopalia ciliata
CCTGACCACTTTATAATACAACATCCCTGACACCCTGACACTTTATAATACAACATCCCTGACATCCTGGTCACTTTGTAATACAACATCCCAGACATCCTGGTCACTGTATAATACAACATCCCTGACACCCTGACCACTTTATAATACAACATCCCTGACACCCTGATCACTTTATAAAACAACATCCCTGACACCCTGACCACTTTATAATACAACATCCCTGACACCCTGACACTTTATAATACAACATCCCTGACATCCTGGTCACTTTATAATACAACATCCCTGACATCCTGGTCACTGTATAATACAACATCCCTGACACCCTGACCACTTTATAATACAACATCCCTGACATCCTGATCACTTTATAATACAACATCCCTGAAACCCTCACCACTTTATAATACAACACCCTTGATATTATTTGGCATCCTGACATCCTGTTGTCCAAGTCTTATGCAATGTTACATACTGATACAATCCCGAATCACAAAACTGGCAAATATAATTCAGACAAAGATACGGAATTGGTAAGATTGATTTATTAAGGTGTATTAAGCAAGTTCGCTATAGAGAAGGTGACAACTCAGATTTTGAGGGCAGAGCATTACACGATTTGAGCTGTTACAGTCGCTTTAATAACTTAAACATGTTATTGTTCACTTAACTCGGCAGTTACAATTATTTATAACATGTTAATAATGTGTTTAGAAACTTGTTCTTTATCACATTCTTAAAATTAAAAAGTTGATCTGTCGATCGAGCGGCGATTTGATTGATTTATTGGCAGTGTATGCTGAGCTCAAAAGTATTTCACTTTCTCGGAGGCTATAAACCCTAACACTGGGTGAGAAGTAGTCCAAAGATATCGAGATCTGCCCGGAGAACAACCTCATATCTTGATTGGAAATATGCATAGGAAGTTGGAATATTAATGTTAAACACATGCAAATGAAGAATATGTGACTATATGCACAGAGTGTTTGTAGCTTTAAAGAAGCTGTTATATTCCAGTTCGCAGTTGTTAATGCAGGGGAGATAATCCAGCTGAACCCATTACTGTGCCATGCCGTTTAATTGCGTCCAAACTGTGGAAATAATCAGTCATCGGTGAACAAAGCTACATCTACGCAGATTACACCACCAGAAGGAACACGACAAAATCCATCTAATTTAGCACATTCAATTGCAATATTACTTAATTTAATTTCTTAAGTTGTAATTTGTCGCGGGTGATACAGCGTTTGTCATCTGCTTGTGTCGCGTAATCAATGATAATCTGTGGAACAAAAACCGCGGACGCGGCCAAGTTCTATTCAGGACGCCAGAACTTGAAACCACAAATGTCTCTATAGTATGAATGCAGAAACAAAGCCTATATAGCCGAAAGAAATCGCTTTATGCCCAACTATAAAAGCACAAAACTTTCTACAGTGAGATCTTGAGTATTTTCAGGAAACAACATTAGTGCTGAGTTCGTTCAATTAAAATGAAGACACTTCGCAATAGTGATTCTATGAGAAACACGTGACTTTTAGGTACGGTTTATCACAAAGGGTTCGTTTGGTTATATTTTGTGTTTAACGCTGTAGTCAACTACAACAATAAAAGAAAGATAAAAATGGCTAAAATATTAAATAGGCGATGTTTGATGGAGGGCTGATATGATTTATATTAATGGTTTATATGCCGAGTTAAAAAAAAATATGATTTTATGACGATCTGAGAATCCAAGAATTAATGCTTTGAATATAAATCTGTTTACAAAGTCAATACCTTGGTTGATCGAGTAATGAATTAATTGACTGATTGAAAAAAAGACTGACTGATTGATTGATTGATCGATCAATCGATCAATTGACTGACTGATTGATCGATCGATCGATCGATTGATTGATTGGTTGATTGATTGATTGATTGACTGACTGATTGATTGCAAGAAATTAAAAATAATCAATTGAAAAACATAAAACTTGGACGATTCATGTACACTGACTAAACGTTGTAGACCTCATCAAAGCCTTGGCGCGGATAACTCAAGGTTAAACTCTTGTTTCTTATAAATTCCAGATAATGGGTTTGGCGATTTGAATATACATATCTATGCATTACTTCTATTATTTGTCTAGAACTATGAGGGATAATACGTGTTTATTTACCCTGTCTTCAATTCGCCCACCTTTAACAGAGCGGCATCCTTTTATCCAGGTAGATGTTTACTTATTCCCTTCAGCGGTTTTTTTCTTTGAACAGAAGAGATACAATTTCGCTGTGAAGTTAATGGGAGAATTGTGTCGAGTCCATTATCAAATCTAATGAGAACATTATACTAACGCTCGACCAAGACAGAGTCCTATGGATTTGTTTGCTTTTCATTTATTTTGTTTGCCCTAGTTTCCCTTAAGCGATATCCAGGCCTTATTCAATTCTATTTAAGAGCTTTGTTCTTTGTCAATCACTGCACGCAAAAGTCATAATATTTCACAGCCTTTCATACCTGGATTGAATGGCAAGTAAAACCAGTTTACCTTTGTGATGCTTTCCCTAAGAGTAAGTTGCAGTTATTTATTTCTAAGCATATAATAGCTGATGGTCGTCAGCCCAGTGATGCGTAAAATGTCTACAATATTAAGTATGGAAGTCGGTTTATCATGGCCATCAACTGTTTGGCTGATTGATTCAAACGCGAAGATTAACTTTGTCGCTCGAACTTCCGCGACTTTCGCGTGAAATTACTCGTGAATTCGGACATACGTCAACGGCTATATCAATACATATTTAGCACTTATGGATAAAACTATTTACATTGTTACAGATTTCAGCGTTGCTCTGCAAAGGACTAAATATGGACGTTTGAGAAGAATTATAATTTTCAACAACAACAAAAAAAAAAAAGAATAAAAAAAACAACAAATATTAAGAATTTATGTGTAAAACTATTTACCCTTGCAAAGATTTTAAAGTAAAAGGCAAATGATTCATAAATTGTAAACAGGCTTCTCCTTTGTTTGTGTTTTTAATTAAAAGGTATAAATAAAGAGAAAAAAATACAACAAAGCTATTTTATTTGGGTGTGGATATTGAATAACAGTTATATCATTAGTTTGCCCCGTGATAAGGGTAAACAAAATATATCCACTCAAATAAAAGATATACATAGACGCACATAGTTATTTCATATTTTGGTTTACTTTGAACCATCTTAAGGAATGAAAAATATAAGAGGAAGGTAGTATATCTACAGAAGTATGTTCGTGAAATTATATTTAAATTAAATTCAATGCTAAATTAAAAGCAAGTTTACAAACATAAACATGTTAAAGTAAGGGATAAATCGTGTTCATAAATTATGAGCACTAGTATTTTTCACACATAATAAAAAAGAGCATTGCTAAGGCCTTTGTTTTTAGGGAAGCTGTGGTTTTGGCACATTCCACATTCTACTAGGAAATAACAACATTCTTTTTGGTGTCATATACCCTTTGATTCACATTAACAGGGTCAAGTACTAAGTATTGATTTCGTCAAGCAGATTTCTGTCAATTATGTCAAGTTAAAGAATTTGTTAAACATTTTGTGCTGAAAATGGTCAATATTTTCTATCCATTAAATTGTAAGTAAAGCATTTATAGTTTTTTAATTGAGCATATAAGAGGATGAGTAGCACTCGTGTTACTACCCAGAAGTATATTGATACATTTCTGTCCTTGTTGAAGTATATTGATACATTTCTGTCCTTGTGGAAGTATATTGATACATTTCTGTCCTTGTTGTCTTATTGTGTCCCTGTAAAAGTGTATTGGGAAGAAAAACCGTCGCGATTCAATCCTACGGCTCTAATGGGAGAAAAAGAAGAAACAAATGCATTCTTGTGGCGGGTATCATCTACCCGGTAGAGGCGGGTAGATGATATTTCCACATAACCAAAAAATATTGCCAATTTTAATTGCGTAAATCTAAGGGACTTTTGGATCAATAGCCTACTATTTACTGTTATATTGTCATATATTCTGAACAACGAAAGCCATTTTCTAACAATTTTTTTATGTAATTTCCCTTCACAAAGTTATGAGACATTGGTGTTTAAATGTATTTGAAAAAGCAACATGTCTTACAAATAAACTATTGTCACGCAGTTATTTATAGTTATATAACTTATATAATTCTTTAATTATTATTCTTGTATCAGATGTCCGTATTTATAAAGACCCGGACTCAAATCCCGGTAGATGTAATAAAAATGTCCTTTCTCTGCAATAAAAATATGTTTTCCATTAATTAATTAATTAATTAATTTACATTGGACAATTTTTGAGGTCATGCATTTATGTTATGTAACGTTTTGGAATCCAAAAATCTGCCTTATCAGAAAATAAGTATATCAATAATGACTCCATCACTGTTGCTGTTAGTGAATGAAGGTACCTGTGCTTAAAACGTTACTCCTGTCAGATCAATCGGTTATAGGGTAAGATTTGTAGAGAATCAGCACCAATTTGCAAACGTACTTTAATTTTAGTTGTGAAATATTGATATAAGTTTAAGCTTATATTCATTCGTTGATGAATATCAGAATACTGTATCTTGTGATATAACGTTTTGTTTTGTTTTAGTTCATTCATAAATGATAAATCTAGAACTAGACAAGAAAGGAAATCCAGTGTATATATGCCCCTCCTGAAATAAATATCTGTCTGTAATTCTGAAGTTAAGTGCCCCGAACAAAGGGTACGTTAGCGAGTTCCAGTCGATCTACAATGCGGCCTACTGGAATAAAACAGACTTTTCCCATATGTAGAATATCATTTCAAGAGACCTGAGTAGTAGCGATGGTGCTCGTTGTAAAGAAAGGAGCTTGATGAATGCCTTTTCCATTTCCTATACTCCGGTATAGCGGAGTTAATTGTGCGTGTCTTCACACAGCCCCTATTGCAATTATGCAACTTAACAGCCCTTGACTTTGTATCAATACAAGGTTCGAAGGTAACTTAAACCAAGAACAATCACTCGCAAAGCGCCTCACCATCGTGGATGACATATGGACAACGCGCCCAGCAGCCGTGGTCATGGCGACGTTCTCGCAGAGACATAGCTGATGAGATATAGTCCCGTTGTCGCCTTGATTCTCAACAATCTAAGCTATTCGTCCGCAAATGATGGCCAAACAGATACTGCTCGTTTTCTCTGCATCGTTTATTGTCTACGCGACTTTGTCAATTAACTGAGCCATAATCGGAACGTCAGCCCAGAACTGCCAATAGAGCGCCAATAAACCGAGACGATCGCCAGCATCACATAAACGGTAACAAGAACATTATAGTCTTTCAATCCACCGACCGTTAGAAAGGATTCTCCGTCGCATAAAAACTTTATTGATCGACTTATTCCATACCCTCTACCCGACCCTAGCCCTACTCACCTATCCCTCTTACCAACCCTTGTGTCTTCGAGCTAAGTACCGACTACAACAGACTTGAACGACAGGTGGGTACTGAGGCACTCAATTAACAGCTCGCCTCACTCAGCTTCCGTCCAGATAAAGAACCAGAGAATAAACTTTGTGTATATATTCAAATGTAATACAGAATTCAGGATGGCCCATTGTCTGGAATGGTTAGAGGTGTGAGGGATAATGCATATACTTAACCGGCTTTATGTTAAGCGGCTTTAACACGCTGATGATGAGGACCAACCGCGAAGAAAAAATGATAGTAGAGTGTTTCCAATCTTCGAGCTGTATTATAGACTTGATGGTTTATTCATTCTGTATTGAATCAACGGGGCTCATTTCCGCTTCAAACAATGGCATCCTATGGAAAGAGAAGAAATAAAGAAGTGCACAGTTTCTGATAATAACGCTATCAAGTTTCACACTCATTGTCTTCACCTAACGTCATAATTTCACAAATGGATAGGAAATAACCTCAAAACAAAGTAAACACGTCTTCGCACTTAGCTATATTGCTTGTGTCGCCGGTATCATCGTATCGCTTCTGAGATCGCCCAATCACAATCATCCTACAAAATAAGTAATCGTTGATATTTAGAATGTAGTTAATACTATGGTAGATTTTATCAATAAACGGTTCCCGGTTTCGATATGCTTCTAATTAAAGAGGACCGGTTAAGAGTAGCTTAGTCAGGTGTACATCGGACTGATGTCACCCTCTCAATAATCCAAACAGGTGCTAAAGGCCTCTTGTCTGTCGAGTGTATATAATGGTAGTTTTCAGAGATCGGGTTTGTTATATTATAATATACTTTTTTCTCTCTCTTATATACCGTGTTTTAACGTTGCGTAAAAAAGACAATCAATCTCTGTCGTATATCCATAAAAGACGGCAATGTAAATCGTCTTATAAATCAAATAGACTTGACCATGCCGTTGGTCACCTGTACACCAATCTTATATATATCCGAAATGTGGAGCCTTATAGCGGTTGTGGCATCGAAATTGTTAACTTAATTCAAAGTTTTAAATACACAGCATCTCTTGGCATTCTTTTATTTTTTATTCAGATGCTACCGATTGCAATTTAAAAATGCACACATATGTTACTAATATATTATGTAGACAAATTGGCACCTGTAATTAGGGATAATCTTAGTAAAGTTAATAGTGTATGCGATTTATCCTTCTTAGTTATGGCTTTCCGGCTTCATTTAAGGTCACTAATTACATCTTACTTCATTTGCCTACAACACCTATATCAATAATCTTCACAGAGGGATAAAAAAAAGCTTGGAACTAGAATGGGTCTGATCTGAATAAAACTAATTATAAGGTTTTGGCCGTTTGTTTTTGAAGGCGTCTGTATAAACGTTGCATCTAAGCCGTATTACAATTCCTATTTCCCATCTTTCTTCTTCTTCACTGTGTTTGTACTTCAAGTGGCAAGGTTGCAAAATTATTTTGCTCAACAATATCTGCTTTTCTAAATTTTATTACCGAAGTCTTGCAATTGATTAATAAATATAAACAGTAAATTTGGAGAAAAAAATCCATCTTTTATGAGTAATGTATATTGTATACCACCCTGGATACACTTTTGGATGTATACAAACACACAGGAAGTCTCATTAAAAAGTCCTTGCAAAATTCTCAATCTGTATATTTTCAATTTTATTTTTAAGTTCTCTTATCGTATACAAATTTAGAAATGTGAGATTTAAAAAAAATCTTAAGTTTTATTATACCACCATCTTGATATAAACTGTCGAAAGTGTCAGTTTCATTAACTTAAAAGAAGCTAAAAAAATAAGCCGTATTATACTGTTAAAACAAAACGAGGTAGTTATTGGTAAACAGTGAACCGTTATTTAACTCAGAAAATTTATTCAAGCTTGTAGAATAGAATTAAAAAAAAATAAATAAAGATTGTTTTTGTTTAGTACAGTTTTCCCCTTTCTTCGGCATTCTAAAAAAAATCTGTACATTTGCTTATATTTCAAAACCTGTATTTCCAATCCTACAATATAGGTATCAGTTGTCAACAATTTACTGTATTCTCAAATTTATTTATATTATTTCTTAGTAGATACGTGCCCGTTTGTTCACCATTGTTTTCACTCTTAATAAATTAACTCAGAATTTCTTTAAGGCTACAGATGGTATCACCATGACAGAACATTTCTTCATTCATTGTTGTCCGATCATGTAGATCGTTCTCATACCATGCCGACTGTTCCCTCTGAAGAGGTAACCGAACGAAACCGATTGAAAAGATAAGGTTATTGAATTAAGAAGCACCCAGCGTTGTATCTATTGGGGTTTCAACTTGGAACAAAATTAGGGCTTACAAAATTAAAATGCGAATTCCCTTTCATTACCACAATCATCTAGCATATCTTGTGTTCTTGTGGAGGAACATTAAAGTTTTGTCCCTAAAATATCTGTTTTTGTCACAAAAATATACAACGTAAGTGTTTTTCTGCATATATCTATATTTTTCGATTTTAGTTGATCTATATCCCTGTGCCAGTGTGATTGCTTTTAAAAATGTATAATTCACTATATATTTATTTCTGTATGGTAACTGCTTTTGCTTTCTCTAAATAATAGTTGTCTGTATATAGGTTATACGTATAACAGCTCTTATTTAAGATGGAAGCGGAAACTTTTCTGTGAGACTTTTTCTAGAACTTAAGATAATTGTAGGAAAAAACGTTTATTAAATAAGCCATAGGATTTTAGTGGAGGAAGTATGTAACTCTGTGGAAAAAATAGTTCAAGAATCCAAAATTGAAAAAAAAATGCCAAACTAGTTATCTTATCGATCGAAATGCCCAGTTCTGATTTATTAACGGTGTCGTGATAACAGTTAGCTCTTGTGTAACGTTCCCCACAATAAGGGCGAGGCGCTTCATGGGAGGATGATTAATTTCACAGCAATAAGGGGAAATAGCTATTAGCCTCACAGCAGGTTTCGCCCAGGTCCATTCGGCGAAGTTACCGGCATCCAAAGAGTTGAAATCTTACCCATTGGCAGCAAACAATGGGTTAATGACTGGCCATCTATTATACAAGGATCGGCCACAGCGTTGGAGCTGCTTTCAAATTAAAGTCAATACTATTATTCTCCAATAACCATAATTGTTAAAGCGGCCTAGCCAAGTGGCTATTACAACAGACGAGAAACATGGCGAAGAGGCAATTAAAGTAACCGATAATGTGGCTGGAAGGAAGTCGCCACCATTCGAAGGGTCGATTAAAGACCGCGACGATTCCGGAGATGTTTAGTTAGCAGGGATGACATTTAGGAAAAGACATAACGTATTGGCTTCAGTGACTTCGATTAAATACCCCCCAAATACGCAGATTAATGGCCCACAAAGAAAATGGCGTCCTCATCTCGTCAAACATGACACATCGAATTTCTCTCGCTAGAAGAGGCAGTTGTTTTTCTACGTTCAACCGAGGAGAAGTCCTCGGTTACTCGGAGGTCTCTAAGTGCCTGATCTGTCCCAGGAGATTGTCGATCGAGCTCCTTTGATGGCGGGAAATTAAGCGATAAATATGATATTTTCTAATAGATTAATTGAAATCTGAAACCATATTGATATTGTCCCCTTAAAATTGCGAGGAAAAGAACCCAGTTTTTACGCCTGCAGAATGTATGGGTTTCAAGTGACGAAACTTTAGAATTAATTTACTGGCTCATTTTTTAAAGTTCATCTGAGTGCTATTTATGGGAATTTTCTAGGCTAAATGACAGCCACATGAGGAAATATTGTATCATTCTCTGTATAAATTTGCAAGCTTGATTGTGTTATTATTAACACTTTAAAGCCAGTTCCAAAGCTATGATAATGAGTTTTGTGACATGTTTTGTTTCTTCCAAAAGTATATAGATAGATCTATTTTCTAGAGAGGAAAAGGCGACACAACTTCCAATCAATTAATTGAGTTAAAGTTTAATATTGCTCCAGGGCGAGTTTAGATGGAAGTGGTAGGCCTATCCTGCACTGGACTGTAAGAGGTGCCATTATTCCGTGACGTCACGGACTAAGATATAACTGCTGTATCATAAGAGAGGAAAAAAGGTACTGAACCACAGTTATTTTAATATTTTTTTATGAAAGACAAGTAATTTATTTAATTAAACACTCGGTTAGATGAGTTGGCATAACGAACACAGAAAGAAATGTAAATCTAACGAAATATTCTTACCTTTTACTCTTCATATTTTTATGTAGTAATACGCATAGGATGAGGTTTATTAGTACACTAAAGTATGCGGTTATATCCTGGCGTATTTGTTTCCCATTGCGTGGAAGAGGCTCATTAATAGTTTTTATTTAATGCTGTTGATCGAATCGTCATAATGTTGTTGTTGTTTTTTCTGATTTGCTTGTGCCGTTCCTAGATAGGAATGATTTACGCCATGTTCTCCAGTGTGATAGAGCCGATGCGGGTTATAAGTAATGTATACATTTTGAAAAATTCCTTTTTATATACTTTTTTATCTACACTAAAAACAGAATTCTCCCTCTTTATTTATAAACAAAAATAAATACTTCTGTGTATATTCTTACAATGCTGTTCCATCCAGAAAGCGCCATCCTTCCTGACACATCTAAACTTGTTGAAGAAAACTGTACATGATTGACGGGGAAGGTGTCAGTCAGGTCAATCGATATTGGTCTGGTTGACCATCAGGTGCGGTCGTGATAAGGTTTTTCACATAGCCCAGGTTGACCAGTTCAATAGTATTTAATGGTGATAAAAAAATATGTTCACATTAGTCGTGGATTCTATCGGCTAAACAGCTAGACACAATTGAGGACAGGGAAGTTATTGTCCATCTGAGAAAACCTAAAACAATGAAATAAACCTAAAAAAGTTCATTTGTTGTATTTAATTAGCTGGATTGAGAATATCCATAAAGCTGCAGGAAAATATGTATTTCAGATTTGTAAATCTTTTAAACATACAATGGCGAGTCATATACATGTTTACAATTTATTTTTTTGTAATTTTTTTTTTAAACAAATCAAACATCGCAGAGATAGAGTTTTACTTAAAAGTTATTTTGTTAACGCAAACGAAGTTAGAGTTTTCGGTTAATTTGGACCAAACAATTCGCAATGTTTAATTTACGATAACGATCTGTCTGTATAATGCGATACAGCCTTGTTTAACAGAGCTGTAGAACATTCGAATTTGACTCATATACACATTTCTTGTCTTTCAGACTATGTTCTTTGTAGTCCTGTAGATGATTCATTTTTAACGTCAACAGATTGACAAATCTTTATAACACACGATGAAAGCGACAGCTATTGCACATCAAAGGCGCGGAGTTGAAAGTCTCGCGGAATCTCATGAGCCGTGATAATTCCTGTGACTTGCCCTGCGTGTGTCCGCGTATTAATGTGGCCAGTAGGAGAACATAAGAGGGGAGAGAATGTCACAATGCGTCCAGCCTCCCTTGTGTCATTTAGTATTGCATAAAGAGAAATTATTCTGAATAAGGCAGGCTTCGTTAAACTTTAATATCATGTATTTGAGGATCAAAAACAAATTGAACGCCACAGGAAAAATTAGTATAAGGAACGGTAGAAATTAAGTAAGATTGCACATAAAAACTAAGTCAGCAAAGAATTCGACTGCTAAGCCACTGTTACTTGAACGCATGTATACGTTTACACGTATATGTGTCAAACGGTAGCTAAACAAAATAAATGGTGTCGGCAACTATACCACCAATAATTGGTATTGACAGCCAATGACGTTGGTTCTTAGCGAACAGCAATGGTAATGGTATAAAGCTGAACTTTACCGCAATATACGTTGTTCATAAAAAAAATATTTTCCGGCTGTGGTTGGCTGAATTGTAAGTTATGTACTGAATGTGATCGGTTTTCACAAATGTGAAATTCTTTTCCACATTTATAGAATTAACTATTTATTTTACACATGTTGAAAAGAATTTCACTCGTGTAAAAAAGAATTCAACATATGTGAAAAAGAATTCGACATATCTAAAATAAGCCTTTATTCTACAAATGTGGAAATCTTGTTTTACTTGTAAAATAAAAAAGGTTTTGTAGTTATCTGAACTAAAAGCATCCTCGACCTCAATTACAAACCTCTCCCTCACAGCCTGTATAAATTTTCCCAAAATGTACAATCTGATCGGAAGAACATCCACCCTCTGCCTTTCACAAAGCATTTGTTATTTTCTAGCGAAGAATAAATGAGGGAAACTACAATTGCAACCGATTCTGTAGAGAGCATTTCTACGTCTGATTCGTAGGGAAAATAAAATGATGTAGCCTACAATAAAAGTACTGAATAAGAATCAACCCGTCGCCTATTTATTTGGCACCTTAATTGGCATTTTTCATAATAAAATGCATGGTTTTGTATTGTTGGCTTCAGGCTAAAAATATTGGAGTTTTCGACTTGTGGCAATCTGCACTCAATGACCTACATGTATATAGCATGTAGGCCATTGTCTTCGCCCTGTTTTGTTGTTGTTGTTATCTGGCTACATTTGACCAGTTTTTTTAAATCAAACTGTCTTGCGAGTGTGACCTGCTGAGGCTTAACTTGCACAGCATGTGGAATATATTCATATCGTATTTGCTTTCGTTTTGAAAGTCTACACAAGACAATATGAGCAAATATGAAGGTTTGATACGGTCCCTTGCTGTGGGGAGAAATCATTTCTCAGTTTTTTGATAAGTGTACATATCTAAAATAAAAGTTTATTTTACATAAGTGAAATTCTTTTCCACATATGTGAAATAGTT
>JAVFBW010150715.1:5231-21838 GCA_034783835.1 Mopalia ciliata
TGGATTTCAATCATTATAACCAAAACTGTCCATCGACATTGAGAAATAGAAAATTACTCCTAATCTAGAAAGCAGTCACATATTACCAAATCATGCAGACTGACACAGTTTCCAGATCGCGGATGTACCATTACTTATCTTACTTTGATGCGTAGGGTTTAGTTTGCGGATGGTTTCCAGCTGGTATGTCAACCATCGACCATGCGTGAGTCAGTCATGTGGTTTTCTACAATATTTTAACGAGGAATAATGTAAAACGAACAATCCGACGTCATATAACTGAAATACCCTTGAGTATGACGTTAATCTCCAACCAACCAATCCAACAAATTAACAAATATCTATTTTTGATCCCTTGTAAACTTAGCTCAAGTGTTGTATGACCCAGTTACTTAAAGATAATAGGTTTTCTTCCGTGTAGTGTAAAAATATTTGAAAATTTAACCATTGGTTCGGTGTGTTTGTTTGATTGAGATTTAACTTAGGGTTGTACTTAATGTCGTTTCACTTATATGACGGCGTGTAAGCTAAGTCAGGGCTTTTATTTTATCAAAGCGTCATGTTACGTGAGCTAGGACCCTACGCACACCATATGGTTATATTGGCTTGTCCAACATTTTCAAAACAGAATCAGCCCTGAAATCTGTAACTTTTTTGCACTTTAATAAGTCGCCTAAATAAAATTTATTTCCACACAAAATCCCCAACATTATTTGTTTCAATAATTTTTTTAACGGATTTTACACGCCATTGTAAAAGAAAATATAATTTTGTATAAACTGTCCCTCTCCCCATTCAATAGCATTGGAAACGACTTTGGGTAGATAAATCAACCACACTTAAGCATTTGTTTAATGTTGTCTTCAGTAATCTGAATTTAAAATCTGGATAGTGATTACAGAGTGCTGTTGTTCAACATATTTTACGTTTTTTCATCAATCGAATTAGATTAAATCAACTGCTGGAAAGCAATACCGGGTGACATTATTAAAGTAAAACTTTCGTCGTTGTGATCTGAGTTTTTTTTTATTGACCACTTACGTTACATAACACATTTGTTCTTAAAAGATAAAAAAAAACTTATTGTCCACAGCCATATGGGTTCATTCCACCGCAGAAGTGATATATAAGGGAGCACGTTTGTACATTCGGGGTAACAGTTTGAATAACGTGCATGAAAGATGGCATCGATCGTTCTGGAATTTACCTAGAGGCTGTAAAATTAAGCTAGAGTCGTTTGCTTACATACTTATGCCCATACTGACAACTACATCCTGAGCTTGACTTGATATCGTCAGTCTTTGATAGCAAATCAGAGTAATCAGTTCTCCAGCATCTTCTCATAGTTTATCAAGCACAACATTTATGATGTGAGGGGTGACTTTAAGCAGTGTAAAAAACAATAAAAAAAACAACATTAATTGCACATTTGCTGGACAGGGTAAATTCTTAACTAGTGTGTTCAGTTCATGAGAGGGCGCTGTCTCAAATGGTCCGATCAAAAATTAACAGTGTTGAGAAGTTTAGAGAAGAAGCTATGTGGCTGGTCAGTCTATACTTACCAATCAACAACTTTTTGTATTCGATTATTTCATATCTACACCAGGGAGCTAGGTAATTGTGGCTCTAATCACATTGGCTTTGGTCCATATCAAAGCCTAGGAACAACACTAAAATATATTTGCTGTGTTTCTTCTGTGTACTTTCCTTTTGCTCGCTTGATTCTTTATAATGGCGTAGAATTTGATTTAAACGATGAATGCAATTTTATACATAATTAACGTTTTCACTTTTTTCAAAGGAAAAAGCCAGGATTCATGCGCATTACACATCCGTCAAAGTGTTAGATCAATATTTGAAAGCTTGGGGATTGGAATTGTGTCGCATGGACAATTCAAAGGCCCCACAAAAAAACGAGCCATTCGTTGCTTTCCATTTAATGTGAAAACAAAAATGCCGATGTTATGAAATTATTCATCGTGCCACTGCATAAAAATCTAACGAAACCATTAAGATGATTCATTCGACATTCAGCTGGGATAAACAAAGTGACAGATGTTCTACAATTTGCCACAAACATTTACACAGATGAAGTCCCAAACAAACTATTGTCAATATTTAAACTTTTTTATGTGAAAGGTAATATACTTTACGAAATATACCTAGAGGCGATCATTGAATTATATAGGCGGCTAGTGTAGCTGTTGATGAATTGATTTGGTAACAAATCTAAAATAACTTTCATGTTTGACACGAAAATTTATATATAACCTAATTAACCGAAAATAACTGGATTTGATTCCACATATAGCTATTCCATGGAACATAGTTGTAGGTAAAACGCGACAGCTGTGTCAAATTACTCTCTTTAAATAGTGATGTGTTATATAAAAGATAAGAAAAGTTGTTGTCGTATTAATAACAGCGCCTAATAATAACCAGTTTAAAGGGTTTAGATACCTATAACAGGCATACCACCCTTCAGATTACGAAAATGGCATTTCCAAAACGGCCGAGTAATGATTAATGAACGCTGGTAATAGGTGTTTATAAATCTATCAGTAAGTCATGGAGCAATGTGCTGCTAAGGTGTATGTTTTTGAATAAGTGAATTCCTATCCTCCCAAGATTCTGGTCACCAGGTTAGCCGAGCTATCTGTTGTCCGATCGGTTATAGAGGCTTTGTTACGTGTAAAACAACAGTTAGAAAGGTGCTAAACAGTAATCAACCAAGCAAACAATTGCCATAACAGTTAGAGTGTAAACATAAAATATATGATCATTAACTTCTCATCTCCTTTGTTCTGTGCAAAACAACAGTTAGAACGATGCAAACAGTTATCAAACAGTCTAAGATTTAGAGTGCAAACATAAAATATATCAACATTAACCTCTCTGTATCCTTTGTCTTTCATGTGTAAAACAACAGTTATAACGGCGACAAAAACGTTCTCCAACAAACAACCAAACAATTAATTGCCTTCAGAGCTAGAGTGCAAACATAAAATATATCTACATTATCTTCTCTTATTATTTTCTCTGTCTAAAACATCAGTTAGAGCGGCGAAAACCCCGTTATCAAACAAACATATATTTGTCTTAAGTGTTAAAGTGCAAATATATCATATATCTACATTATCGTATCATATCCTTTTTAACATGGTACGAAAATAAGCTAACGCTTAGCTCAATAGGAAAGTTTTGACAAAAGAAACATATCTCTCACTGACATGTGTGACTGACCGCAGAGCAGTAAACGCGATAAATCTAAGATAAACAAGAGTTACACAGCGGTGGAGATAATTGATATAAATGTGTCTTTTCTCCATTTATCTAACGTTTCTTATCAAAATACGACACTGTTTTTATATTACCTGCTATGTATCTAGCCTAAAGTGGTGTGGGGTTTCCATAAGTGTTTTATAATTATGTTCAGCTCTGTAGAGCCAGCCATGGTCTTCATTTCAAGCCAAGGGAATATAAACGAGTCCAGTTTCCTGTTATCTATAGCTTTTACATAAAGCCTTAACATTGTTATCGGATCAAGTGTAATAATCTTGACAATAAAGGCGTCGGGTTCTGTGTGACATAACTTAATTCAGCAGTATATAGCACACTAAAGATAACTGATATAAACTGGTTTGCTCAGTATTATCCAAACGTTTTTGGCTACAAACTTTAACACCTATGCCGGATTACTAAAACGTTTCGGGGTTCACTTAGATGAAGGAGTTACACATATTCAAAACTTAAAACCAGACTTTTTAACTTTTGGACTTGTTTTCATCAAAATGTGATTTTGGGAGACAGGGGCTATGGTGTTAAATCCCGCGATATACTGTTAACATTTCTTGCCGTTTACCGATTATCAAATTATGAATTAAATGGATTTTAAAAAAACAGTATACAATCACCGTCCTTGAGTATGTGGATTAACCTTCATGGAATATATAAGTTACGGTAATGGAATTGCAATATTATACTATGAGATTTGAAATGTATATACGATTTTTCCATAAACAACCCGTAAAGCAATACAATTTATTATTACCGTATTATATGACGTCTTTTGTTTAAATTAGCTGGAGTAGATGTTTACCAAGTTATTGTAATCTTTAAGCATCTGTAACCAACATTAGCGCGAAAAGCCTACCATGAATTTCAATCGTTTGCATGGCTTTGACAAAAAACATTTATAAAAAAATGATACCAGTTATAAAAATTACGTCATACATAATTGTGATATTAGTCGTGCCATCAGTTTTGATATTCAACTATCATTTTGAGAAACATAAATACAAAACGACAAGTATGGCCTTCACCAGCCGGTCATTTAGGATGGCATTGAATTAGAAAAATATGGTTGTTCAAGAAAAATCATATCACAGCTACGACTGACCACTTGGCTGGTGGGAGGGAGCTTCCGGTTGTCCTACTATAACACGAAGCTGAACGTATTTTGGCACTGGCCATGCACTGGGCTGGCATGCCGTCATATTAGTTAAATAATCCTAAATGTGGCGTTTAACCCAATCAAACAAACACACATGATTGTACCAGATTCCTTGACTACAGTTACATGTACAATCGGCAGCCCTATATATACACTCTTACAAATATATTACTCTAATGGAACTCTTTACGGTTGTTCAGCCACGTCTCTGGTGGTATCCCTTGTGGTTCTGTATGGAATCCCCACAGCAGCTGTTCCACTAATATCTCCTTTACTTCAAAGAACCGTTTTTTGTCGCTATGGTTCCATTTTCTAAAGAACTCCCAAAAAACATTATTTCCGAGAGTGTAGCTTCATCTTAAGTATACAAATGGGTAATACTTGTAGAGGTTAAAGCTGTTATCCTATATTTTGTTTAGTTTCAAAAGGTTTTGCAAAATTTGATATCAATGTTTAATGAGATGAAAGATCTCAAGGGATATAAACAGTTCATACTCACAGAGTCCTGTGGTTAAATGTAGAGTGGATTTTACTGTACTTATATAAGAGAAATGAAATAGCAGAGGGCAACAAGTCTATGTTGACGCCACAAAATTGCAAATATGCATGTTTGACAAATGCTCCAGAGAGACAACCACGGCAACTATGCTATTAACATTGTTATAGTTATTAACCTCCGCTTTTACCATCATCTGTTTGATAGGTCCATATGGATTATTGATCACAACATGCGCGTCTCATTCAATGGCTCTGTCCACAAATATAGGTAAAAACATAGACATATAACAAATAACCATACCGGCACAGGGATGTTGATTTGTTATAGATTAACATCCAGAGACAAGTTTCTAAATATATCTTAATCGCTTTTATCGCTTTTATGGGTGATAAACTGAACTACATTTCGAGAGAAGGTAGGTCTAATGACCATTTACATGATATATAAATAAATATGTAACGAACAAGATATTTTGTGCCGTTTTTTAATAAACCAACATACAAACTGGTATATCAGAGATATAGACATTAACCAATTAATGTTACAACCTGTCTGATACAGAAGGAAGTTTCATCCTAACCAGTAGGTCCTTTAGTATTTGGTTTCACTTTTATGTTATAGTGGCCATTGGGTCTTAGTAAGAGATGAATATACATATTAGGTACACGATTTTGCCAATCTTTTTCAAGGAGAAATATAGTAACATATATGTCTGTTCCAAATATTCACGAAAACGGCAGTGGGATGTCACTGAGATGTTAACTATCAACTAATCGAATCAAGTTCTGTATAAATTATAAGCAACAAGTTATTCAAAAGATCTTTAGTTTCAGTTCTTAGTTTCAATACATAGCTGGAATGAAGATATTATGGAGTTACACATCGTTCTAAACGAGCTGAATGGATGGTGAATATTTTCGAATTCTTACTACGAGCCGCTCGATGAGAGAGCTTATTGTTTTTTCTCACAGCTTAGGGGCGTCACAAATTCGAGCTATTTAAAATGTCTTTGTATTTCGTATTGTAATTCCCCCGCCTTGTGACTGTTGCCAATGAAAACGATCGTTGTTTTTACCTGCTCGACTGGCACTCCGTCAAATCACTGAAATAACCCGGAGTATGTGGAGAATCCCCAATCAGAAATAACAAAACTAATTTAAAAAATCGCACTGATAATTTGCTGATCATAATTAAGTTGATACTTTGTTAAAGAAGCATTATATAACCGAATTAGAATATCAAAAGTGATTATTATTACAAAAATATTATTATTATTATTATTAATATATATATTATAACAGCCATGACACTTACAACTTTACCAAAATGGTTATTGGGAATCGCCTGTCATAACCTATCTACGTCAATCTTGGTTTTGCGTAATTGTTGACGCATGTTCTGAGGATTGACAATTCCAGAAATTCCCTGCAATTGAAAGGTAAGCAAGCATACGCTACGACTGCCTTATTTTTAAAGTCTTTATTGAAAATGCTACAGGTAGGTATGTTTTGAATTAAACAAACTTTCCATGATACCTCGGTGGAGTTGTGATTTTCAAAATTCGTTTACTCCACGCTATGCGAAGATATCCTAAAAACAAAATTATAGAACAATATTTATTACCGTTTGCATGAAATAATTGGACGTTTCGTACTTTTAGTTGATATAGTTCTGATGTCAAAAGTCAAACGGATGTTTAATTATTTATGATGGTATAGCACTCTGCTAAATTTGCTTTTACAAAAGTTTGGAATATACACTAAACAGGTCAAGAGAAAGTCGTATTTAATTAATTATAATAGCAAAACACGGGGCCATATATGCCTGGAATGAACTGTAGTATAAAGGGACTTAAAGACACAGTGTAGAACTAATTATTAGTAGTGCACTTCACCGGATTTTCCGGTATCCGGTATAATTATAACACGCACTTTGTGGAATTGTTTCTTAGAAAAAATAAACCCTACATAAACCTTTTATTAGACCTTTCCTTGGATGGCGGATGCTAATAATTATCATATAAAACTCCCCACTTAACCCTGGAAGCGCAGGAGTCAATACACTGTATGTGTTTATGCAGAAAAGTACACTTACCATAAACATAAACAAAACATGCAAGTACTATCTAAAGACAAAATAAAACACAAACTAGTCAGACTTAATGCTTTTAGAAAGCTGTACATTAGCAAATTACAAAGTAATAGTAGTGGAAGTAATATTTTAATTAGAGGATTTTCAGTCATCCAGGCGGTATGGTATATGTTTTTTTCGGGTTTCTAATCTATTATATTATTAAATAAAATTACCATTAATGGGTGCTTGTGCCCATTCGAATAGCAAGGTTCATTTATGTTACGTTTATTATCGAACGTTGTAACTAAGATCTTTTTATTCAATGAAATACCTTGTCTCACAGACTATTGCGTCCCTGTCACAGAAGGTTTTATCTTAAAATCAGATACGACATGTATCCTATCCGTTAACGGTACATTTGTGAGGGTGTCTCAAATGTCAATCAGCCACACTTTCAACATCTCTTCTCTGACTAAAGACGATATAAACTGAGGAAAAAGAAATCCTGAAAAGTCCTTCCCTGCCATGGCTCCTTGTACTCACTATGGGACGGTGTGTACTGACAGCTTGACCAATATGTTAAATATTTACGGTTCAACCAGGAATAAGTTTCTTCGTAATAAGTATTTTTTCCGAAGAATACAACACTTAATAAGTCCTCATGTTGATGGCATGATAGAGGCGCCTTAAATTAGTTAGCGTCTTTATAAAAAATATGACACCGCTTCTTTGTTCTTTGAGACTTACAGACATAATGTGCTTATTCTATGAATAATGTATCACTCCAACGTACAATGTACGTCTGGAACATATAACTACCTCTATACGCCAGTCCCTGTAGCCATATACATTGTTCCTAGATTGTTAACTATGAATTACTGTTGGGAATACGTGTAGGTGTCGTCTGTTCTTTGTACTGCCCAGGGAATAGTGATGATGGCAATCTTTTGTGATAAGAAAATTATACCTGCAGTATAAATCTTAGACTATAATAAAATTTATCTCTTTTAAGAGCATATGTAACATGGGTATCGGGTAGACATGACTTTTATATACATGTGTAGGTAATTGTCAATTTTGATAAGACGTGAATTCTCTAATTTTTTTTTTAACCATACTGGGCAAGTTTCTGAACATATCGCAATGCAAAAAGTGTTATCGTGAAATCCCTATGATGCATGCAGGCTTATTGGGATCTTCACATCTAGACCAAGATCTGTTATCTTGACTCGACCGTTCTGGAGAGAAGAATACCTCCCCCACCCGAATAAAATATAATTAACTTAAAAAAAAAAAAAAATGAGCAATAAAGGAAAAAAATAAAAATAAAACCCCCAAAACAACAACAGCAAAGAAATTTGGAATTAAAATAAAAGAAAAAACAAGCGATTCCGTTTAGACTCCATCTATTTTTTGGGGGAGTTGAATTTCTGTTACAGGTCTTTTATAACACGCGTTATCGCTCCAGGTTTAGATTTCCGCGGAATCCTCCTATTAAATTCTGACATAAGAGTGATTGAAGCCAAACCTGACCTGGCATGTGTGCTGTTACATAAAATATAGATTCCATTATAGGAATGTGGGCTTTATATTTCCTAAAGCTCTACAGAACACCAATACGGATAGGCCTACTCATTACCAGTTTGTATCCTGAGGCATTTTCAACAACACAATGGACAGCTTGTCAAATTATGGTATATGGTTATTTAGCCATATATGTACGTCTAGACAGCATCACAGAAAATAATATGCCATGGTTTATTACTGTAAAGAAGTCATATTGAAATAAATAAGGCCCGACAATGAAATAAGTTCGTTTTATTCTTAGCCTTTTCTAATGTTATGTGATTTAATGTAACAGACCGTCATGTCTTATGATGTAGTACATATAGGTTAACTTGGAGAATTTCAAATTGAAGCTCGGACTTAAGGTCCATAAATAAATTTAAAAAATTAAAATAAAAAGAAAACAAACATCGATCGTAATTACACATCGCTGTGGGTGACCAAGGCAGGATCCCCGTGGTTCTTAATAGAGTAGAACCTAAACCGTCTCCAAAGTAGACAAAGCTATTCTCTCGCAACACTCCTCACGGAAGTAGCAGGAACTCTTCAGCATCTAAATCTGAAGACAATTTCGTTTCCAAACTTCTAAGGGAAGCAACACACTACAACGGAGTGTCAACTCATTTAGCACCAATAAATGTTACGATGTATCATGTCTGAACAATGAAATCAGAGCCGAGTTGCTCGAAAGACGATGAACAATTAACACCAGATAAAAACGCTAATGCCGGGTTAGAGACAGACCTAACAACAAGGCGTGAAGTAAACTAAAAATGGACTAAACTTATTAGCGATTCGGACAACCGGCCTCTGATCCATATATGTTCATAATAACTACTTACGTACACATTGTGTTATAGATATTTACAATATTTATAAACAGGGCACATAGGTCATAGAATTTTTTTAGTGCCCTATCTATTGGGTGTTTTTTTAAATGTTGTAATCAAATGATGTAATAAGGAGCTCTATATATGGTAAGTTGGATTTTTGGAGCTATCAGCCAATGTTTCTATACTTCCAGGAATGCAAAATTAATATATTGACGTAAGTAAATCAACACTACAGACCCACAGAAAACGTGAAAGGGCGCAGTGCAGGGAATAAAAGCACTACTCCCTGACAGATATCATTAAATAGAGAGCAGTAAGATGAATTGAAGGTATATTGAAACTAACGAAGCTAACTAATGCCCAACACAGAACAAACACCTAATAGGTGAATCGTGGAATAGATGTTGGTTGAGTCGAAGGAAACCTATTTTAATTTGTTAATGAAAAACAAATCACCCACACAAAAATATATCTTTGTGGTTTAAAGTACATACTTAAAATATTGATAATCTGTTTATGATGGTCGAAGCAACCTGGCATTTAGCAGAATTTATCCTCTTAAAAACAAATATAATTATTTTTGCGTGGTTTATTATTTGCCTCTCAGGTGGTACGTTATTTCAATACAACAAACTACAAACAAAGCGGACCAAAGCATTTTAGATTGATATAGCTGTACAAATATACAATGATGAAGACAGCAGAGCCAGTGCAAATCCCAATTTTACCCACTTCTATACTGTATTCGGTAGAATTGCCCTATATGTCGAATCGATAATGGCCTAGGTACATACCATCAAGCTTGGAATTGCCATCAGCTGAAGTCCACTAGACAACCATTGCCCCGTCTAAAATGTCAATTATAACATTCACAAATAACCAGGACAAATTTTAAGCTCGGTTTTACTTATGACATAAAATAGTACACTGTGAAATTGTTTGTTTGGGGTTTTATGCCGCCTTTAAGGTTATTTCGCCGCATGGCAACAGACAAAGACAAGACCGGACAAATACAGGACAGGGCAAACACATAGCAAACAGATCGGCTCTCTGCTCCCCTTTTGCTTATTGAGCACCAGGGCAATAGAAAGTTCCTTCCATCCACCCGCCACTATGACATGAAAGGAACGACAATGCACTATTAGCTTGATAACTATTTTATAAAGATGCATTTCAATTCATACTCTATTGTCCATGATTAACTTTCTTCTCGCTAGATTTCAATTACGCGTAATGGTGAAATGGGATAAACTGAGCAGCCATAGTGTATCAAATCTGGCAGATTACTTCAATGTCGAATTCCCATCGTGTTATCCGCCCTCAGATCGCGCCAGTTTGAAGTAGTGTGGACACACGGTACATGCATGACTGTGGTATGAGTAGCAAAGCAATTATAGAAAGTTGGTGTTTTACAGCAATCTTTTGGATTTTTGAAAAAGAATGGTCAGTATTAAAAAAAAACGGAAATTATTTTGCTGTTGTTTTATCTGCTTATATTCTATGAGATGATTCCAAGAGATTGAAATAGATTTACACCATTATACATTACTGACATTTAACCGTACATGAAATTTGTTTCGTTAAGAAATTTGCAGCATTTCAGTTTTTTTCCTTAAATTTTGTGAATTGGCTGCTGTTTTTTTTATGATACTTAATCACTCTTAACTCTTTCATTGAAACGTTGATATGACCATTAAAACAGTCCATACAATCATCTTAAAAAAAGATTGGTTGAATTTAAACAAAAGATTAATTGAAATTGGTTCACTTAGGTTTTTTCTGCAGAGTTCTCCATAGTCTGCTGATGATTAAAGCTTAATTTCGGCGCTGTATGTGGAAGAAAAGGGCTGTACCGAGTCTAACGGGTAAAAGTACTTTTACCGGGAGAAGAAAGCTGTTCGTAATTGTGGCTTTCTTTAAACGCTAATTTACTCGATGCGTATCAATTGAGTTGCTAACGATTTTTTTTATTTAAAGTCACGTTATGTCTTTAGAAAATTTTCTACATTCATCAATTTCGGATGTATTAGTAAAATATTACCCGATTATACATGAAGAGCCTATTTATATAGGCACAAGATTGGCCCAGAATGGCTTGTGCTATATCGTTACAATGAACACTCTCGTCTGGTGCATTTTTCGTGTTGACGTGACGCTTGTTTAATTATGGTGTTTACACAATCTATGATATCCTTATCGTTAACCATCCTCTTCGGTTCATAAGATAGAGATGTGTGCTTAAAGCACCCATCTACCATTTCTGGATGCATGCAAGTGCTGTCTTTAACCATACTAGGAACCCCACCCAGTGTAACAAAGTGGTACTAATTTGGGAATCTAAGGTAAAGAATTATATGGGGGTATGTAGATGGTGATTCCACATCATGAAAATATGTTTGGTACTAATCCTATTTTAACGTGCAGCAATAAGAAATACAAACAAAGATAGGAACTTCGCTACTAGGCCTACATGTTTTTGATGTATCTTAACGTGCAGCAATAAGAAATACAAAAAAAGAAAGGAACCGCGCTATTTCATGTTTTTGGTGTATCTTAACGTGCATCAAAAAGAAATACAAACAAAGAGAGGAACTTCGCTACTACATGTTTTCGATGTCTTAACATTACACTTTCGAAATAATAGAAAACCAAGATATATCTTTTTTTCGTTTCTGTAGAGTTTCGAATGGGATCTGCAATCTATTTAACATATATTTCAAGAGATATCGAGAAAAAAATTGCATGCCACAGCTGTGTTTAGGCCACATATTTTTCTTGCAGCAATGATGCTTATAAAACAATCTTATTCCGAATAACACACAAAGACATGACTGTCAAAGAAGCTTCTGTTGTTTCATCATTGATGTCTATCAGGTATATAAGCCGATTATACAATCAGACAAAATTTGAATTGTGTCTCTTTCGGCCTCAATGCAAACATTCAAAGTCCACCCGGAATGTCTACTCGTACTACCCGTGTACAGTTTTCGGTAGCGCTTCAGCAGACTTTGTGTTTGTATATTAAAGTTTAACTTCGTCATCTTTTCAGGAACGGTGCCATTGATCGTGACTGGGATTTAGCTGCATGTATCGCTTTTCCATGACATTGAAACTTTAAGCGCCATTTAATTTCAGCAACATGAAAACTAATGAATATAATATGGCGGTAAGTGATTTCATATTTTATCTCTATCCCTATGTTTAGATTGGATGTCTCCTCTGTCATAATTCTGTCGCAGCAATTATAGATCTGGTTGCGTGATGCCACGGTAACAGTATCTACACGCAAAACGGTTTTAGTCGGGGGGAACGCAATGGACGAGGGCTGCATGTCGGTCAGAAGATCCCAATCTGTTGGTAAGTCGGTGTCAAGCAAGATTTTCAACCATATTAAATGTATTATATTTCACACGAAGCAATGGAACTTAGAATAAATTGTTTTAGAAATATTTCGGAGGGAAGTGGCAGCTATGTTGAAGACAGATTGTCATATTGCTGTCCCAGACAACATCATTCAACCACGAGGCACGAAATAAACGCAACATTAAAAATATACTGAAGGAAGAGGCTGCCAGTGTAAAGACATTCCCATTTGCTAAATACAGTAAATCGTATAATGACCCTGGGAAAATACGTTATATTGACAGTTTGAAAATCTTCAAAGAGGAATAGAGGGATGTGAAAGTGACTTCAGTTTGAAACTAATTCTAAGCCAACACCAATCAGCGACAGAAATACGTCACGAGAAGTGACGGAATGCAGCTTTATCGTAAGCCTGACGCAGTTTACTATATCCACCCAGAATGTTCTTTGATGTTTATTTTGAACGTTAGTCAGGTGAAGAAATAGATGTACACGAACGACGAGCTAACAAATGACTTCCACTACATTCAACTTCTACCACTTAAAACAGCTAATGACTCTTTCAAATATAATATATCAAGAAGTCTCTGCATTCAATACGATTTTTGACAACACGGTTAGTCAGGGGAAAGTATTTAGCAGGCCATTGTGCCTGCTATATGTCTGAAAGTCTACAGGACAGGGGATAGTAATTCTGGTTTAGGATCCTCTCAATTTGTCACATTCCGTGCATCACTTAGTTAAAAATCGTTGCAGCCTTTCAATAAACTGACACGCGTCATTTGCGTTTTTCAACTAATTCTGCCAATTCTTGTAATATCTTCAAGAGAATAAACAGTTGCCCATGACAGCAAGCAAAAGGTTGAGTGGTCTGTGGTGCCTACAAACCAGGCGGAATTTCTATGTTTATCATTTGTAGAAGACCACTTAAAAATACAATGGCCTTCGTTTCTGTAACAATTATTAAAAAGATAGAAAAAAATGTGTCTTGCTTTAATACATAAATATGGCTTTCAAAATAACGTGTATCAATTATTGGAGTCCCCTTCCCCGAGGGCAGTACAAGGCAGTTACAAAATACGTGACCGGAATGCAGAAACGTGTTTGATGTCAATGCGTCATGCCTAGGTAGACATGGCATGTTAAAGTATTTTGAATTTCAAACCACTTACTTCTTGCTTTTTGTATTGTACGTGCTCGCTCACAGCATAGCGAACGATTACTGTATAGTGATTGTACTAATGTCTATCTGTTTTTCGTATCTTCCTTTAAAGTATTAAAGTACCGATCAGAAGAAATAACTGGTGAAGTAATCCATTTCCACCATGGCGTATTGAGACCACTGATGTATCTACTGACCTCAGCCTAAGGGTAACAAAATTATATCCTCCATATGTTATTAAGGCTAGCTCACCACATCTTATCAGCACCAAGTGGTCATAATATCTGCATGTATTTCGATCCCTCGAAATGTCCAGATAAGGGCAAAGTTGGGGTGGCCTTGAGTTAGGGTACAAGCTATCTAAATCGTTTTAAAATTGTTGATAGTAATGTATGTGACAATTGTGACTTAAAATATACTATCCATCATTTTCTTTTCAACTCTTCGCTGTATAATTGTCAGCGAGAACGTTTTTATGCCGATCTGAAAACAGTTGATACCCTACCTCCGTCACTGTTTTTAAGCCCCAGAAGTTGACAAGGGAAGTTTTTAAGGCTGTGGCAAACTTTGTTTTATCATGTCATAAATTTTAAACCTCATTTGTTAGATATGCAATTGGACTGTATGTCTTCGTCAATATTTATCTGTACAAACCTTCCTCTCTTTGTCTAACCCACCCACCGCTCTAATATCTGTTTGCTTTAAACAGACAATTTTTCATGTTTATTGTATACTCTATAAGCTACCTATATTCATGAGACACACTTAGTCATGGTGTACATCATTCTTTCGAATGGAGACGACACTAAATCTAAATTATGCATGTCGCATTTTAAAGAGGCAAAAGGGGCATAAAACATCTGCCTCATTTAAGTTCGGGATCGATTTTTATATTCTTTTTTAAAAAAGATGTTGGAAGGTTGTGAATACTATAAAGTCCATTTAAATCCTTCTCAATCTAATGTCTAAAAACAAGGCGCTTCCTCTTTTTAAGGACTACTTCACTCCATGTAGTATTAGTTATTCGATATGTCAGCCAGTATATTAAAAAAAATAAACCATAAAAACTGCACTGTTTTTCTGTCAAAATTATTTAAAAGTGCTACAAAATTCAACTTTATAATTGGACTGCTAATTTACAAATTTGTAATCATGAATCCACGAATCGATCAGTGCAGCAAGACCTCTAGTAATTTCCGACTAAATGGGGGTTTGGCATTTAAATTTTGTCAAGTTTATACATGACATAAAACCAATTGTGATAAGCAAGGCTTCAACGGGTACAGTCGTTAAGAATTGAAGTAGACTGATGTTATTTAAAGTTGAATCACAATTGGGCTATATAAAGCCATACGTCGCCATACTTTATACTAAAGTTTAAATAACCGTCATTTGGTGTTTTGTTAAATTATCTAAAATGACAAAATAGCTGTGCTTCGCGGAATAGCTTTGCAAAAGAAAACAGCTAGGCCAAGAAGCAGACAGACGCATAATTGGTAAGGCAACGAATAAAGGAGATCTATCCAAGATAAAGTCGACTGTCACAATGATCGAATGTAGAAATACTCTATAGTAATGATTAATTTACTATCGCTACCAACTTTCTCTTTTACAGGAACACAGACAGTGAGAAACTACGTGTCTAGAATACAGCGCCGTTTCTTACGTAATTTAGCCTGGCAGTAAGACCTGGAGATAGTGTGTTTTTGACAATTCCGCGGAATTCCTACTATCGCAGATCGTCGCAGTATAAAATGTATCCCTCTATAGTGGAGGTTCCTTTGCATCTTATTGGCAAACCTTTAAAATTAAGGTGGCTTTTCGCAATTCAAAAGACCGTTTGGGCGTTTATGCACATATAATTCATTCAAAATCCTGGAACTCTTAGTGGAATGTAACGTCTGACTCAATTTTTGTCCTAACTATCTTCTCTCCGAATACAAATATGTGAACATCTGAAAGTAGTTCGTGGATTTGTTTGTTTGTGTTGTTGATTGGGGCTTAGCGTCACAGTCAAGAGTATTTCATTTATATGGCTACGGATTGTCCACTGCAAACTGTTCCTCGCCTAAGTACGATGGAAAAGCGACAGAAAACCTCGTAAAAACCACCCCCGCGATTGCCGGAGCCACATAGTGTTAATCACTCATATAACTAAGGGTCGACAGACGGACTTGGTCGTATGAACAGTACATTAGAGTAAAATTAGTATTCGCACTCTCTTACCACTACGACACGACATGTAATGTCAGGAGAAGATTCCTAAGGCTGGGGTCACATCAGGTGAATTCGCTAATGAGTCGGCCCGAATTTATTCGGGCGACTGGTGAAAACTAGGCGAATTTTGAGTTGATTGCTTTTTGAAAGATCGCCGGCAAATTACATCAGGTATGCGCGGATGCTGTACTGGTGACTTGATAACAACATTCTCAAGTCCGCCGAACAATTCTCTTGAGTTGGCACACTAGGCGAATAAGGTGCCAGTAATAAATATTCGGCCGAGTATATCAAACACGCTTGGTGTTGGCGAATGTATTGATGTAGACGGCAGGGGATAAGGACAAGGATAAGGATATTTACCCAATGGGCAATAGACGTTCACCCGATGGACAAGGGACGTTTACCCAATGAACAAGGGACATTCATCTAACCGACAGG
>JAVFBW010150716.1:0-12264 GCA_034783835.1 Mopalia ciliata
AGCACTGGGGGAAAACTTACTTTCTTATATTATGGTAACACTTAACATCTTGGTTGTGCTAGTATCAATTATTGTTGAAATACACCGTGGTCAAATGTTCTTCGGCATGGCCTTACACACCAATCAATTCATCTACGTTTTGAACAGAAGAGTTTAAATTAAGTCCATCGTTTTTTTTGTTATTCTTTGAATTTATACCATCCTCCCTGTTTAAAGGCCCAGGCCAAGGTTCCAGTATGGGCCATTCATATTATGGATAAACAGCCGCCGAACAGGACGGAGAAGGAGTGCCGCAAACTGCACGCCTTGATGAGGGGTTTGAAGAGTTTTGAAAAGTTCACAGAGAGAATTCAGCTGGCTATGTGCAAATCAATCAGATATGAAAAGTAAGATGAACAAATTTGATGAATTGTTTTTTTTTTTTTTTTTTGCGGGGAAGAGAGGATGGGTAAGGTTATCTAATCACAGTTAACCCACAATTACCACAAACATCGCTCGTTGGCTGAATTGAAGAACGAAGGAATAGTTTTGTGCTTGCTAGCAAACTTTGATAAAGGTGGTATTCATTTATTTTATGTGATTAGTGGACTTGAATCCGTAAAATTTCACCACACTAAAAGCTGGGTCGAGCCCACAGTGTCTGCCATTTTCTTTTCTTTATACAAAGACGGTTTCTATGGTACCGATCCCCTGTCCTTTTGGCCACCATATCTACATACTATTATGGTCAGCTAACTTCCCAAATGAGAGGACCTAGTTTAGCCTGCTCGCAGTGACCCTGCTCTGGTCATCATCGAAAAAACTATCGACCGTTATCAGCGGCGTTGTGAATAGATTTATATACAGAGGCAGTGCTTGTAGTTCAGGAAGGCTCAACTCCTCACATCTGATCGGAACTGTTCACAATTATTTCATACTTAACAAGAAAAGTTACATCTGCTCTCTTACAGTATTGAGTCATTGCGCATTGTCCTGCGGAAGGGACACATTGGTCTAAACTTTTACTTCATATATTCGGGGTCTGTATTTATTAACGTTGATGACATAGATGCAAAAGGAGAGACTTTCGTCAAAACAGAGGTTGTACTGGCACGAGGCGACTCTTTCGGGGTAAGGTCCCACATACATTATACCAGAAGTCTATTAACTAGAAGTATGCAACTGCGGTATAAATAAGCTAACCGGCATTGGGGATTGACCTCCCCCCCCCCCCCCCTGTTATAACGTATCATGTGACGTAGCAGCTTTAAAAATAATGCATTATGGGAAAGTTCTGGCAGTCCTCGATCATAATGTTTCTAACAAAACGAAACGCATTTACCAAGTGCAATATGTGTCTGTTAAAAAGTCTTCCCAAAGAAAACAATTGCTTTACGCGTTGACTGACCAGGAATGAAATTACCCAGTAAACGACACACATTCTGAAATGTGGCGCCGCCGCACAGTGGCGGCACCGTTTCGTGCTGATTGATCTACAATGCCCTTTACATTACTATATGACAGATACATACATCTAGTTTATAGACTTCTGGGAGTACTTATTTGGACAACCTGACGCAGAGCCGAGTGAAAGGCTTAACTTAATTTAAAGTTAACTCGTGCTTTGTCTTGGGCAGGTGGAACTTTGAGCACACGTTAAAGTTTCGATCCAAACACGAACAGGCATTACTACACACATATTTATAATATATAAAGAGTTACTGAATAGGTACCTTAATTACTTTTTATTATGTTTTTAAATTGCTTTTATATCTAACTTGACTGTATTTCTAACGACTATTGTCAATCTGTGTTTTCAGGAAATAGCTTTGCTTCAAGAGGTGGCCAGAACCGCCACAGTCAGTGCTCGTGAAACTTGTGAATTACTAACTGTGGACCGAGACGTCTTCTCGAAACTGTGTCCTCAAATTTTTGACAAGGAACTTGATGAAAAGATAGAATTTCTACAGTATGTGTGTGTTATAGCTTATAGTTTCTGTGCTACTGAGGTTTTGAAATCTGTCTTTAGAAAAAATACGGATTTAACGTGTCTGTTACCCTTTATCGTGCTGTTTCATATATATTTCTTGAGCAGTTAGCTAGCCACGCTAGTTGAGTCTGCCTAACCTTTAGAAATAAGCGAATGCTACCATGATTCGACACTTTATCTTTGAAATATAAAAGTTTATGGTCTTACCTTGATTAAACTCATTCCCTCTTCTTCCTTGGATACTTGTGGATTATATCAACGCATAAAACGACCACTTGACGTCCATTTTCACGTAAAAAGCAATAATTTCCGAGAAGACCGAGGATAGAAGTCACATTTTCAATCTTTAATTTATTCTGATTTAAGCATGAAATGAAATTCTGTTCCCAAGCAAGTTGAAGTGCACATGCAACATCTCAACTACATCTGGATATTTTTATTGGATTACCTTTAATCGAAATATGATATTTTTGTGGTAATAAATGTCGTTGAGACCACCTGTCCCATAGCGGGGTTGGTTGTCACATCATTGTCACAGAGTATTGAATTGCTTTTTCAAGAGAAAACTATATGAGACATTCATTTTTTTTTTCCATCAATACAAAGTTTTATCAATATAAAAGTAATTTGCATGGCACAAACAAATGCTAAAACATACTTTTAAAAAAACCTATTATGCCCAAAGATCGACGCATCTTCAAATATGTCGACGGACACAGGTCCCATTGTCTTAGCTTTCATGATTAAAATGGTTCTAAAAATAACTAGAACCACATTTTAGTTAAATTAAACTTTAAATAAAATTGTCACAGACATTGGTGTAAACACGGTTTGTCCACAGGGCTGTCTAAATTACCCTGATAAACTAAATACATATGTAAGCCGACAGTTCTTCTTGATGCGAAAATCTTTAAATTTACCACAAGGATAAATCCGAGACCCGATTGGTTCAATTTAGTTTTTAGGGGTTTACTTATCTCTTTCATACATTATGACATGACATAGACCTACACGTGCTGTATGACTAAATCGTGTAATGTAGAACTGCGTCCTAGCAGGTCTAATGTATGTTTTTGTCTAACAGGGCCCTGTTGCTCGAAGCACTATTAAATTTAATCGGCTATAAGATGTCACGCAATAATGTATTTCTATCTCTAACCCGGTAGGAGTTTAATCTGGTGTGAGCGGCTAGTCGTCTTTCGAGCAACTGGCCACTGATGTTTTCGAAACGACGACCAACTTAGGCAGCGATCGACTTAGTATGGATAACAACTTCTTCAGTCATTTCACACAAAGTTTCTATCTCATTCCTGAGATCGCTTCCAAGCGTAAATGTGACAACAACAACAACAACAACATAAATGTAACATCAACAAACATACGTTTACATAAAAATTGAATAGCGGTGTCAAAACAGGGAATAATATGATATTAATAAACGAGCAGTTTAAGTAATGGAAGATTAAATCTAGCCTGGTAGGATGATATGATAATCTCTGTTGTAGAACTGTGCCACTTTTCCAGTGCCGATGGTGGACAGAAGAGGCAAAGAGAAATCTCTGCTTCCAGGCTCATATACTGGAGGTAAATTTATGCGACATACCCTTGTTGTTACTAGTATTCTTGTGACATTTGATTTTTTGTTCTTGAGCTGACGTTGTTTAAGAATGCATGCTCAAACATCTTTACATCATACCCGAATTCTCACGAAAACTTGACAGATTGTTTCGAGATGTGTGTCACATGCATTCACTATGTTAATTTTTGTTTGTATTACTGGAAAAGGTTTTGAAAAATATAGGCCTTCAATGTTTTAAGCACTAGGAAGTTGTTGAGTAGGCCTACCTCGATATTGTATGTCGGCTCGTGGCACTACCAAACCGGACAGCAATTTAGCCGAATTGAGACTATTGAAAAACTAAAGACAAAAAATGTTTGTCCATGTTCCCTCATCTTCACTAACCAAGTATTTTATTCCGAGTATCGCTACCTTATAGACCTACAACCCTTGGCGGACCGAGCGGCTAAATTATTCCTAATCTACAGCCGTGCAATTTATTGGCCGCCTGCGAACTTGTAGGCACCCTATCAGATGCATGGCGTGTTACGGCACGACTCTGCTAATGACATTAGGAGCGATAGTGAATTTTGAAGTTTGTCAGTAATCAGAAGCCTGTCAGATTGAATTGTAACAATGGAGAGTTAACTTGAATCTTGTTCACTTTATTCTCTGAGGGCGGCTTGGTCTGCCAAGGGTTCAATGCTGAGTAGCTCGGAATAAATCCATTGGTTAGCGGAAATTGATTTACCTCTGTTCAAGGAGATTTGCAAATTATCTGGACTTGTTTGTGTATTTTATAGAAAAAGCTAACTTATTTACGTCCTACCAAATTGTGTTTTCAAATAAGACGCTAACACACTGAGTTTCATTCGCGTTATTTATTTGTGGATCTAAAATCATTAAAAACTAGAAAGTCTGAGAGTTTTGCTTTTGCATGGAAGTGGTTTCTCTGTGACACGAACTCAGAATCCACATTTTAAATGAAATGGCTTTAGGTATGTCCTGAATGCGGTCATAGCTTAAGTTATCGATGTATACCTTTTGTCAAATTGCCTTGTTCTTATTGGTCAAAAACCCGTCACGTGGAATTAGAAAGTCATGGGCTGCATGATTGTTGTAGATTATGATACCGTGCATCATTGCGGGACATTGATAATTGGGGAGGACGTCTATATCCCCCACCAGGCAAACCCGTTTCTTGGAGTATTTCAAGTCTATAGACAAATTTGGTAAAATCAAACAAATAGACCTACGGCATGTTTGAGAATGGAACAATATGATTGGTCAGTTCTTAACAAGTGAATATCAAATGTTTCGAGGTATCAAATCATGCTATTCCATTCGCAAACATTCATTAATTTAATAATATATTTACATTTGAAGCCATTCCTGGTGCCAGTCTGTTGGCATAATAGTCAAGGCGAAACTTTACATATATGTAATCGTCAAAAAGTCACAATTTTGATATGTTTGTGCGTTTGTATTTCCAGTTCAAAACAAATCGTGTTGTGGTGGCGGACAGTACAAAGGAAGACTGGATGTATATTTGTATGACGGTAATGTATTTATATGTTTGTATATATTTGCAATTATTTCATGCTACTGATGCATGGATCTCTATAAATTAAAACCGGTGAATCATCAAGTTAATTAATTGTATAAATTTAGTAATTTGCTTAAGTAGGATACCTCTTCCTCTCCACACACCTCTCACAAACAATACCTTCTCCTGTTCCTTCCACATACTACCTCCTTCTCTCCCCTCCAACCACTTCCTCCTCGTCTCTCCACAACACACTACCAACACACTACCCCCCCCCCCCCCATACACACACCTCCCACACACTACCTCTCACACTATCTCCTCCTCTCACCACAACACATCTCCCACAAACTGGTACACTCTAAAAAAAAGTATGCCATAATCGAAAAAGGGATCCCTCAGGCTTGCATCTATTTCATTAAATATACAGGCTTAGCCGTTTCGGGGTTTATTCAACGTTTTCAAAATTTTCAGAAAAAACAGCTGAACGATATCAGAGTAATATGTCGGTCATGTTTATTTTAAAGGCGCTATTTTATTTTAGCAGCCTGTTCCTAGTTGAAAAGTTTCTCCTAATTACATCTTTAACCCCTGTAAATTTGTCCTAAGAGTGCTGACCTAGGTGCGGTTGTTCAAAGCTCCGTAAGATGGTGTGGCGTCAACAAGAAATGGACGTTCATTGTTATGCAACGTCCGGTTGTTATGTAACCGGTAACCTAACTGGGCTTTGAGCAACGGCCCGAGGACTTCGTTTTACAAAACGATCTTCGCTTACGTAACTTGTCATGGCAACACTATGTCTTCAACACTGGTCGTCATGGTAATTACGTTTGGTGTAAGCTAAGACCAGGCCCCAGATCGTCAAAAGATTCCTGGTTCAATCTGCGTCAGAGGCTTATTTCTACATTTATAATTTTATTTTTGAGAAGAAAAACTGTGTTTGTTTGCACCGGGATTCAGAGTTTGGGCCAGCACCTCTAGCCCATGGAGTTTGGTCGCTGGCTAATAGGGCCAGTACCTCTAGCCCATGGAGTTTGGTCTCTGGTTAGTAGGGCCAGCACCTCTAGCCCACGGAGTTTGGTCTCTGGCTAATAGGGCCAGTACCTCTAGCCCATGGAGTTTGGTCTCTGGCTAGTAGAACCAGCACGTCTAGCCGACGGAGTTTGGTCTCTGGTTAGTAGGGTCAGCACTTCTAGCCCACAGAGTTTGGTCTCTGGCTAGTAGGGCCAGCACCTCTAGCCCGCGGAGTTTGGTCTGGCTAGTAGGGCCAGAATCTCTAGCTCACGGAGTTTGGTCTCTGGCTAGTCGGACCAGTAGGAGCTGCAAAGGCTAACGGCAGAATAACCCCATTTTTCATGCACGTAAAGGCTAAAAAAAATGCATGTTATCTAACTTTGTTCATCGTGTTGCCCTACTACCTAATTTTTATCAAGTTAGTCACGTATATTTTGGGGAAGGGTTCACTAGCCCGAAGGCCAAAGAATCCAGAGGTTCACTGGTTCGACAGTTCAGTAGTCCAAAGGTTTAAAGGTTGTCCAGAGGCCTAAAAATGTAAAGGTCCAGTCTTTGAAAGATTCAAATTTCGAAACTTTACTTGTCCGAAAGTCCACTATTCGTAACGTTCACTAGTGATCAAGTTCTTTGGCAGTAATAGGGCCGTAATGGTTCTATTAGAACCATATTTTCTAATGGTGATTTATGCCTAGCATGTACAGATTCTGTGATAATCTAAACAAGTCATGACTTGGGGTATAATATAAAAACTATAGGGGCATCCTATTTTTCTTGGAAGTTGAACTTCAAAACTAAAAGCAATATGATATTTTCTCTTAGCAACGATTTGTATATAGATGCTGTAACATATAACTCCGGAAATTCGGCTTCATTTCAGAACATTATAAGCAAAAAAAGCTGACTTATGATTCTTGGTAATTAGACTGTATAAAAAAAATATCTGGGAGGCGAAAGTTATGCACAAACATTTACATTTTGCAAAAACAATAACGGGATTTTGTCAGACAAGTGTTTCTTCCACGATACGATAGGATATCCCCACAGCCGTGTAAAATACAGCTTTGGTGCACTTAGCTAGGGCATGTTGGGAATTCGCCTTCGTTCATAGAGTTATTACAAAATATATGATAAGATTATTTGAGTGCGCACGACAATAACTCTTGAGGATTTAAATAGAGAATCTTACCCGAAAATACATGTACTGGTGTGCTGGAGAACATATAACATTAGACAAATGCATGACTAACTAAATTACTAGTGAACTGTCAAACTTGCAAACCTCTGGACCAGCGAACCTCCTAAGAAGTGAATATCCGAACTAGCAAACCTCCTAAGAAGTGAACTTCCGGACTAGCGAACCCCCTGAGTAGCGAAGCTTCGGACTGCAAACCTCTTAAGTAGCGAACATTAGGAATAAAGATTATCCGGACTAGCGAACCTTCTAACTATCAAACCTGCTGACTAGCGAACCTGCTGACTAGCGAATCTTCGGGCTAGTGAACCACCTGACTAGTGAATCTTCGAACTAGCGAAACTAATGACAAGCGAATCGTCCGTGTATCGAACCACCTGACTAGTGAGCGTCTGGACTAGCGAAACTAATGACAAGCGAATCTTCGGACTAGCGAAACTAATGACAGGCGAATCTTCGGACTAGCGAACCTCCTGACAAGTGAATCTTCGAACTAGCGAATCTCCTGACTAGTGAATCTTGGAACTAGCGAACCTCCTGACTAGTGAATATTCGGACTAGCGAACCTTCTGGCTAGTGAATCTAGGAACTAGCGAACCTCCCGACCAGTGAATCTTGGCACTAGCGAACCTCCTGACTAGTGAATCTTGGAACTAGCGAACTTCCTGACTAGTGAATCTCGGAACTAGCGAACCTCCTGACTAGTAAATCTTCGGACTAGCGAACCTCCTCACTAGTGAATCTTGGAACTAGCCAACCTCCTGACTAGTGAATCTTGGAACTAGCGAACCTCCCGACCAGTGAATCTTGGAACTAGCGAACCTCCTGACTAGTGAATCATGGAACTAGCGAACCTCCTCACCAGTGAATCTTGGAACTAGCGAACCTCCTGACTAGTAAATCTTCGGACTAGCGAACCTCCTGACTAGTGAATCTTCGGACTAGCGAACCTCCTCACTAGTGAATCTTCGGACTAGCAAACTTCTTCCTAGTGAATCTTCGGACTAGGGTACATTCTGACTAGCTAGCGAACCACTGGACTGGAGAACCTCCTGACTAGCGTATCTTCGGACTAGCGAACCTCCCTGAGTAGCAGCGAGCCTCCTGACTAGCGAATTTTCGAACTAGGGAACATTTGGACTAGCGAACAACTGGACTGGAGAACCTCCTGACTAGCGTATCTTCAGACTAGCGAAACTCCTGAGTAGCAGCGAACCTCCTGACTAGCGAATTTCCTAGCTAGGGAACATTCGGACTAACGAACCACTGAACTAGAGAAGCTCCTGACTAGCGTATCTTCGGACTAGCGAACCTCTGGACTAGATAACCTCCTCACTAGCGAATCTTCGGACTAGCGAACCTCTGGACTAGAGCACCTCCTCGCTACTGAATCTTCGGTCTAGAGAACCTCCTCACTAGCCACCCTCTGGACTAGAGAACCTTCTAAGTAGCGAACGTAAGAATAGCAAACCTCCTCACTAACGAATCTTCGGACTAGCGAAACAATGAACTAGATAACCTACTGAGTAGCGAACATTCAGACTCTAGGACCTCCTGACTAGTTAACCTTCGGACTAAAGAACCTCCTCACTAGCGAATCTTCGGACTAGCGGCCCTCTGGACTAGAGAACCTCCTAAGTAGAGAACATTAGAATAGCAAACCTCCTCACTAGTTAATCTTCGGACTAGCGAAAAAAAGAACTACATAACCTCCTGAGTAGCGACCTCCTGACTAGTTAACCTTCGGACTAGCAAATTCTCGAACTAGCGAACCTCCTGACTAGCTAATCTTGGGACTAGCGAACATCCTAACTAGGGAACCTCTCGACCAGCTAATCTTTTAACTATTGACCCTTGGGACTTGTGTATCCCAGTAGGCGATTCATCCTACACTTCGTTATCCACCTTCAATCATAATATATAGTCTTCTCTGTTATAAGCACATGGTTAAGCTGTTTAACTAGCTATTTAGTTTAAGAACCTAGATCAACAAGACAAACATAGAAATAGTGCACATCATTCTTTTGAATGGGGACGCCAATAAATTAAATTATGTATTGTTACGCCTGTGGTGCATCAGGGGACAGTCAATTAATAAAATCCCTAGAGTTGTAATTTTGTTAAGTTTGACTATTACAGGGAAAGTGTAAAATAATAAGGCACCTTCAGTTTGACGGGGCATCTGCAGAGTCCATGGATTCCTGGAGGACAGACGACGAAGATCTAGAAGCAGAAATATCAAACCTTCTGTCACCGGGAACAGAACTCCGATCATCTCACTCAGGTAAATTCTTTGTTTCTAGGAAAAAAAGTTTTTTATTTTATTCATTTCATCAAACCATTGTAATACCGGGTGATTTACCTGCAAGACCCTGTCACACACTTATCCAGTAACCATGTATATATCTCCCTCGCTTCCAACATCTCTCATGACATGAGCCCTACTCCCTCTCGGATGCTTCCCAGTAGGACATTTGAATCGCTACAACATATCCCTCGCCTACATATGCCTCCTGGATGCCGGCCTGAGGCATCCCATTTTCGATTGTGGCTGACTTTTTGAGAGTGTAACTTGTGGAAGATTTGTGAAGAGGGGGAGATAGTGTGAGAGAGGTAGTGTGTTTCGAGAGACGAGCAGGAAGTGTTTGGAGGGGAGAGAAGGAAGTAGTATGTGGACGGAAGAGGGGGAGGTATTGTTTGTGAGAGGTGTGTGGAGGAGAGAAGAAGAGGTATCCTACATAAACAAATTGCTAGATTTATCTCGTTATCTGTATTCGCTGGTTATTGTTCTTACAGCGGGAAGACGACCATCATTTTCAGAGAGAAGACGGAGAAAATCATTCCAGAAAGACAAAGGCCGTTTGTTACAGTCAATGGGATTGGCTTATGTAGACTCTAACCAGGTAGTGCCGTTTGTCACAATTAAAGGGATTGGCTTATGTGGACTCTAACCAGCTAGTGCCGTTTGTTACATTTAATGGGATTGCTTATGTGGACTCTAACCAGGTAGTGGCGTTTGTTACAATCAATGGGATTGGCTTATGTAGACTCTAACCAAGTAGTGTCGTTTATAACAATTAATGGGATTGGCTTATGTGAACTCTAACCAGGTAGTGTTTTACTTCAAGTATCATCGGAATTCAAACTATTTGACAGTCACTTTATTTTGAATTTCTAGAGCGGTTCACGATATTCCTTACTTTACAGTCAGAATTTAAGCATTCATTTGGCCATAACCCGGAACATTGTTGTGTAGTAATATTCGGTAAATAGATTTTTCGTAACTGTGCCTAAAAGTAGGTCGCCATCTCAAAAGTTCCTGTGCTGCGTTGAGAAGCTAGATGGTACTTGATGGTTACAAAACAGATTGTCACTTGACGAACTACACTCTTATTGCTAACCATCAAGTACTATCTAGATTTTCATCGCAGCCCATGAACTTTGGGATAAACCTACACCATCAGTGTCTAACCAGGCAGTCACGAGACGGCGCACTACTGTTAGTCTCCATTACTGTCTACCAGGAAGTATGGTACATAACAACTGATTGGCGCTGGAAGAACTTTGATAGATACACCAGGTGCATAAAAATTGGGGTGACTCTGGTATCTTTAACAAGAAAATTGGGTTGATCTACAGCTGAATAACATCATATCATAGTCCCGGTGTATTTATACAGCTGTTAATCTCTGACGCACAATATTCGCCGTTTTAACGAATATCACTACATTCAAAATGGTCTTGGTTTGTGACCAAGTCGGTTGTATGTAAGTCATGGAGGTTAGACGGCTTACGATTTTAATTAAATGGCCCACTGGTTCAGACGAAACATTCAATTGCATCTGATAACTTGTAGTTTGTAGTTTTCCCATCGCCACTCATATACATGTAGCATACGTGTTATTAGGGCTACAATAGATAATTATGCTTTCGGTGTAACATATACCCAATTTCCGTATGTATGCTTATAAACATTGGCCACATATTTGTTCTGTATAATGCAAATGTGTATAATTGTGGCTTAAATATTACGATTTTACCGAAGAGTGTAAAACAGCTTACACGTTGGCTGTGGTATAAAAGTCGGCTTCCATTTGCCTGTGTGATCGATCTGTAAATATAAAAGTCCTATATGTACCTGTTTGTATTTCGCAGAGGAACGCGGACAACAAATCAATACGAGAGGATGGGAGTAACAAAAATCCCCCAAAACAGTTCGCTGTATCACTGACATCCTTGATAACCCAAATCACCAAAGATACCGGGACAATAAACTCCGTATTCCTGGATATTGGGGCTCTTAATGTGGGAGATATTTTCGTGAGTATCATGAGCAAACCGATGATGTTTGTTTGCTTCATTGGGGTTTAGCGTTTACTCAAGTGGATTTATATGATGACGGATTGTCCATTTCACACTGTTCCTTGCCAAATTACGTTGGAAAACCGGGAGGAAACCTCGAAAAAACTTTCCAGCAATTGCAAAAATTACGTCGCGTGGCCAACTCATTTACTTGATGGTCGTCCCCAGAATCTGAGGCGTTGTGTGTTTAGGGGGGGGGGGGGGGAGACATCATATCAAGTCAACTCATGTGCGTTACGCGAGGATTTATGACATTTTGTGATATACTAAAAGTTAAAGCTTTGTATTGTGCAATTACAATACGTTTACTAACAGACATGGGCTTTTAAAGTAAACTTAATAACTTTAAAAAATTATTTATGTATTTGACCGCTTACATTGTCTAATTTCATGAGACGTTTGAGATATATTTTGATTTTAATACATTACAGGATCTCGAGTCTATACTGAACAGAAAAGTCATCGAAACTGACAGTAAATGTATTTTAGTGAGCGGGGGAGCTTCTCTTCTCAGAGTTAAGCGGAATAAATTCTTCCAGTACGCTAATGAGGACTGCATCCAACATGCCCAGTTCATCGCTACTAAAAACAGGTATGTTGTTGTTGTTGTTAGTGGTCGAAGT
>JAVFBW010150727.1:0-12264 GCA_034783835.1 Mopalia ciliata
TCACACCATGAACGAGCAATGCTAAGTTCACTAATCTGACTTGTTCAATAGAAGTATCCGAAGAGTGGAGTCACACCATGAACGAGCAATGCTAAGTTCACTAATCTGACTTGTTCAATAGCAGTATCCGAAGAGTGGAGTCACACCATGAACGAGCAATGCTAAGTTCACTAATCTGACTTGTTCAATAGCAGTATCTGAAGAGCGGAGTCACACCATGAACGAGCAATGCTAAGTTCACTAATCTGACTAGTTCAATAGCAGTATCTGAAGAGTGGAGTCACACCATGAACGAGCAATGCTAAGTTCACTTATCTGACTAGTTCAATAGCAATATCTGAAAAGTGGAGTCACACCATGAACGAGCAATGCTAAGTTCACTAATCTGACGTCTGTCTGAAACACATGTCTTGTTATCTTGGTTTTTAAGCTTCAGATTTCGAATAATTTAAAACAATTCATTCTATTTATATAAATCGCATTAATCTTCTGGAGAAAATGTTGGACTTGATCTTAAAATAAGATTCTCGTGATGAAATCTTTAACATTTTTTCTATATATCATAAATAGAGAACTAGTTGAGACTGCATTTGTGGGTTGTTTTTTGAGAGGTCTAAGATGACAGGAAACTGAGCGTTAATATAGCGAACCCTATTCTCGCAATAAACCCCTCAGGATTTAACTGTTGAAACGTTGATTATTCAGCCTTTATGTCACATGGTAAATAATAGGGAGACATCACATTCTGATATCGTCTTAATTTTGAGGTTTTGGTGATGTTATAAAAATACATGTAATATTGCTGGTGTCGATTAAACAATGTAGAGCCTACTATCGACTTGTTAAAAAATCGTTTCACACCGAATTCTTCCTCTTCGAGATTTTAATTACATCACCCATGGCTAATTCAATTATGACGGATCGACACGGAGCTATTCAGGGTAAAATGAGAATAGCCGCACTTGACGGATATTTGTCTTTAGATACAAAAGAGCGCCTTTATACCCGGTATTGGTACATGGCGGAGATTTAGTTCAGATCATTTGTCTGCATGCTTAGAAAACAACACTGACTCATTACTACAAATAATAGAAGACAGCATATAGCCTCTGGGTAACATCTATTTCAGTATCAAGGATCTGTAAGTCAAATAAATCCTATAACCTACATCGATAAATGACCACGTGTAGACGGTACGAAACACAGGGTAGCTGGAATTCAACCAGGACATACATTGTAACTGTCAATGGCCAAGTTGTTTCCTGTATTCACCTGTACTTCTAATCTAACTATTTGTTCGTTTTTATTCTGACACAAAATAAACTCGAACAAATTGTTGGTAAAAATGTTGTTAAACAGCCTAATCATTTCGATAAATCTCTTTATTTAGTTCTAAATTTAGATTAGTACTCTATTACACACTAAATTGTAAGCATTGTATCAGGGTTGTCTTGGGTTTCTGTTTGGGTTTATTAATTGTGTGGTATTAAACCTTTTTATATTGAAAAGTAGAACATTGTGTCGTAGGCTGTCAATTTGTGCAACAACAACAATGTGTTGTTCCGATAAATTTAATGTTCCTCCAACGTTTAGAAGAGTTCTGTGGCTGTTCAGGAATAATTCAAGTTCTATCATTTATATAAGCATAAACAGTTTGGAACTCACATAAACTATATTAAAACACAAACAAACATTCGCGATAATTCTGCTTTCAAGAAATGCATGAAGTTGAACCTGTGGTTTTACATAGAATGCGTATAACATTCCGCATTAGATTCCACAAGGCGAGCGTTGTGTTGCTGTTCCGAAGAACACCGCCTTCATATAAGGTAAATACCCGTACGTACAGCGTAAACACCTATCAATCATTTTTGTTAGCTTTCTGAAAAGAGTTTGGTCCGCTTATATAAAGGTTTATATTTTGTAACTTATTACGGTTATGAATAGATTGATTTATTTATAAAAAAAAATGACTCATTGTTTCGAAATTCCAATGCAGAGTTCAGCAGAGGTCTTCCTCCAGGAAGCGAGAGAGAGAAAATTTAGCAGGCGGCACCCTGAACACAACTCATTTCAAACCATGCTACATGCAGATGCAAGATTTGCTGCAATATGTAAATTGATCTAGCGGTAGAAAAGAACAGGCTTAATTAGTTGCTTTGTGACATGGTTCTATTTATGTTTTTGTTGATGTTTGTTGTTACTGCTTAATTGGATTCCTATGTTCCCATCTTGTGTTTTCTGTACCAGTACAAATTATGTATAGTTAAATTTAAAACAAACAGCAGTAAAATAAAAACGATGCCCTAAGGCTACATTCATAACACGAATTAAGGAGTTGATTGAAAATGTTTAAAGAAATTTCTTGGTCTGAATGTCTAGAATAGCTCAGATTGGTGGCAGTCATAATGAAGATATGGATTCTATCCGGGGCCCTCGCTGTATTAATTATGATATAGTAATGCTTACTCGTACTGCATACATATCGCTGATCAATTTCTTGAAAAACTAGTATTGCATACATTTTGCTGATATAGAATTAACTGAAAGCCTTCCTATTGCAGATCGTGTTTACTGGAGGAAAATGGCCACCAAAGATCTACAGGCGGCACTGGACTCACAGAACAATATAAATGTGGCTAAGAATGTCATCTTATTTATCGGGGATGGTATGGGAATCTCCACTGTGACCGCTGCCCGGATACTCAAAGGGCAACAACTCAACAAGACAGGAGAGGAGGAACAGTTAGCATTTGAGGATTTCCCCCATGTAGGACTTGCAAAGGTCGGTTTTATTTCATGCTAGTTAAGAATAGCATCTGGAATTTTCCGGGTATGGACTTATTCATGCATTTTCACAAACATTAAGGCAGAAACTGTAGATTACAAAACCGATTTAAAATTTTAGAACATTCTGATAACCATGGACCCTTCTTTTTAATCATTTCAATGGGAAACCTATGTGCCATTTTTGTGGGTTTGTGTCTCACGTCTATAGAGAATGGATGCAGCTCACGTCCTATAATTTATTGCATTAGCGTACACAAATTTATCGGGCGTTCGGTAACGCAAATAAGCCAACAGCTCCTTGAATAAACTACCAATTAATAGCCTATACATTTCGCTTGACGGTTTCTAGCCTGCGAATGCGAGATGAATAATATTATAGTTTTTGCGGTGTGATTATCCGTCTAAAGGCAAATTGTATATGGCTATATTATTTAAATGAACAAACGACGCACAGTGAGAACTTATAGTATGTATGAGGAGTGACTGAACACAGACGGACACATAGTGATAACTTACCAGGTGTAACAACTAGCCCCAGTCTAAACAACGAACATTACCGCTATGTGAGGCCATACTTACAAACACATATAGTTCACAATATAGTAAATCACAAATCTACGTGCTTCAGTCTGTAACGTTACCACTTTGGTCAATCACTTCCCATTACATGTAGATTTTCGAATTATTTATTTTTACGCACGCCATCGTATTTCTTGGCGACATAGACTTACAGTGTAGATTACCAGACCACCGACTCTGCAGCAACAGCCACGGCCTTTCTGAGCGGAGTGAAGACAAATGGGGGAGTCTTGGGATATGACAGTCGGGTGAAGCACAGTAACTGTACCTCGGCATCACCAGCAGCCGAACTCGATACCATTCTTCAGTGGTCAATGGCAGAAGGTACGGTGTAACTTTTAACACAAGATGCCATTATATCTCTAATATCAGATAATATACAAGTGAGCATGTGTTCATGGTTCATTCATTACAAAGAAATAATTATTTTGTGTTTTAGTATTTCACATTTTAGGGGCCGTTTTCACGCCGATAAACGCTGCATTGGGCAAAAGCACTAAACTATGACATGTATGACAAATAAACACGTGTACGCCTTACTGTAATGTGTTTGGTCAGAAGTATATTTAAGTATGCAACTGCAATATAGATAAGCTTGAAAAAATATGCATTATATATGGGAAACTTCTGACGTGCCTCGATCATAATGCTGCTTACTAAACCAAAATCATTTATACCCAGTGCAATATATGCCTGGTGAATATACAATAAACAGCAACTAAATCGACAAATATTAAACCATCTTGTAAAAATACAAGTGTCTGAAATGTGACGTCACAATCTCTTACTGGTCTACAATGCCGAGGACATAACTATACGGCAGATGCATACTTCTAGTTAATAAACTTCCGGTTGGGCAAACAATCATATCCCAATAACACTTTGGACAAAAAACTCAAATCAGCGCAACGTTTGGGATAAATAAACTGATATCACTGTAACGTTTTGGATAAATAAACTGATATCACTGTAACGTTTTGAATAAATAAACTGATATCACTGTAACGTTTTAGATAAATAAACTGATATCACTGTAACGTTTTGGATAAATAAACTGATATCACTGTAACGTTTTGGATGAATAAACTGATAACACTGTAACGTTTTGGATAAATAAATTGATATCACTGTAACGTGGACAGATAAACTCATAGCAGTGTAACGTAATGGGAAAAGAAATTCAGATCACCGAAACATGCTGGCCAAATAATTCATACCACTGTCACGAGCTGGTCAAATGCACTCATACCACTGTCACGTTTTCGGCAAATGAACTTATATTACTGTAATGTGTTGGAAAAATACACCCATAATACCGTATTGTGTTGGATAGGTACACACTATAACTGTTACGTGTTGGACAAATATACTCTCATCACTAGTAAATTTGACAAATACAGTCAGATGCCCATAGTCTGACAAAACATTTGTCATTCTGTGGAACCATGGAAATAAACAAATATCATTGGACAAATGATTACGATATTAGTAAGTCAGATAATTATACGGTTAGTTCATTTCATCTTCGTATTTTTTCTGGCTCTTCATGGAAATATGATAATATTTGATACCATACAGATAAATCAACGGGTATAGTGAGTACAACTCGAATAACACACGCCACTCCAGCCGCTGCATTCGCTCATTCTCCTGACCGGAACTGGGAGGGTGACGTACAGATCCGAATTAACCCGAAGGCTGAAGGATGTAAAGATATTGCGTACCAACTTATTATGAACAATTCGGATATTCAGGTTAGCATTCACTATATATCCAGTATTTACACAAACAAACGATTTGGCAACTTATGACAGAATAAAATTAATATAACAGATTTGTATTCAAGTCAACATCACACTTTTCCAAAATCCGATGATATTTGTTTTAAGCCTGATATATGTATTACAATAAACAAGTTGGATTTAGTTCAGTCCTCATTGGTCCAAACAAACAAAAAAAATTAAAGTTAACTGGTAAATAAACTGCATAATTTTTAGTAAGAAGTCAAAAGTATGGGCCTGTTTATTTCCCCCTTTTTTGTCCCGGAATAATTTAGCTGTCTCGCGAGGAACAACAGTCAAGCCGCAACATGAACACTTTAGCCTTACTTAATCGCTGTATTTAAAGGTAATACTGGGAGGCGGCAGACGTTTCTTCTTACCTATCATGTCAATGGACCCTGAAACTGACACACGCAATTTTCCGTTTGGCAGAATTGATGGCTTGGATCTGACAGAGGTAAGAACAATAAATGTTTGACTTTTGTTACTGTAGGCACTTCTCTACATGTTAAAATGTCATTGCGTATTATGTGGTTGCCGATTATTTTAGTTAATTACCATTGTGTGTATGTAACGAGTAAATTCTGTTTCATCCAGTGCAAATACAGAGATAGTGTAATTCCGAAAAACTATAACTTCGTTTTGACTCAATATGTCAGCATTGATACCATGATAGCATCATCAGGAAGGAGATGATGGTGGTGATGGCATAATAAATGCTGAACTATTGAGACTGGCGGTCGGTCCAACATTCCCTCATAACGACTTGAACAGGATAAAAGCCAAACCGCTTAAGATAGAGAATTCAAATTTGGAATGCAGCTTACTATAATGCTAAACTAAACACCTATTGAAAACGGGATTATTCCGAACAAATTTCAGGTTTCCATGGCAACAAGTATGTCCGGATCAGTCCCTTTTTTGACATGACCTCGTGAACAGGATAAAAGCCAAACGGCTTAAGACAGAGAGTTCAAATTTGGAATGCTGCTTAACATAATGCTAAACTAAACTCTGTCGAAAATGGGATCATTCCCAACTAATTTGAGGTTTCCATGGCAACAAATATGTCCGGATCTGTTACTCTTTTTACATGATAACGTGAGCAGGATATAAGCCAAATCGTTTAAGACAGAAAGTTCAAATTTGGAATGCAGCTAAATATAATGATAAACTAAACTCCTGTTGAAAAGGGGATCATTGCGAACAAATTTCCGTCGCTACAAATATTTCCGGATCTGTCACTTTTTTTACATGACCACGTCAACAGGATAGATGCCAAGCCGCTTAAGATACATTAAGTGTTCAAATTTGGAATGCAGTTGAATAATTACCAAGCTAAACTAAACTCTTATTGAAAATGGGGTCATTCCAATTAAAAGGTTTCCATGGTAACAATCATGTCTATTTTCTAGCATGATGTGAACAACATAGAAACCAAACTATTTAATAAAGAGAGCTTATTTATTAAGATAACTTATTTATTAAGTTCTAGTTATTCTACGCTCGTTTTTCTGTCTCTAAAAACTTTTCACCATAGAACACTTTTTGCAGTTTAAAGCTCATTGGGCGCATGAAAAGAGCGCGAATAGGACATGTAAAGAGCTCAATGAGGACATGTAAAGAGCACAATGGGGACATGAAAAGAAAAGAGCACAATAGGGACATGAAAGGAGCACAATTTGGACATGAAAAGAGCATAATTGGGACATGAAAAGAGCACAATTGGGGCTTGAAAAGAGCGCAATGAAGGTACAAAAAAAGCGCAATGGGATCAAGAGAAGAGCGCAATGGAGGCATGAAAAGAATACAATGAGGACATGAAAAGAATACAATGGAGACAAAAATGAGCGCGAATAGGACATGTACAGAGCTCAATGAGGACATGTAACGAGCACAATGGGGACATGAAAAGAGTACAATAGGGACATGAAAAGAGCACAATAGGGACATGAAAAGTGCACAATTGGGACATGAAAAGAGCATAATGGGACATGAAAAGAGCCCAATGCGGACATGAAAAGAGCATAATTGGGACATGAAAAGAGCACAATTGGGGCTTGAAAAGAGCGCAATGAAGGCACAAAAAGAGCGCAACGGGATCATGAAAAGAGCACAATGGAGGCATGAAAAGAATACAATGAGGACATGAAAAGAATACAATGGAGACAAAAATGAGCGCCAATAGGACATGTAAAGAGTTCAATGAGGACATGTAAAGAGCACAATGGGGACATGAAAAGAGCACAATAGGGACATGAAAAGTGCACAATTGGGACATGAAAAGAGCATAATTGGGACATGAAAAGAGCTCAATGCGGACATGAAAAGAGCGCCAAGGGACATGAAAAGAGCACAATGGGGACATGAAAAGAGCGTAATGGGGACATAAAAAGATGCAATAGGGACATGAACAGAGCAGAATGGGGACATGTTAAGAGCACAATAGGTACACGAAAAGAGCTTAATTGAAACATGAAAAGAGCATAATGGGGACATGAAAAGACCACAATGGGGATATCAACATAGCACAATGTGAGCAGAAAGAGAGCACAATGGGGCATGAAAAGAGCATAACGGGGATATGAAAATAGCACAATAAAGGCATGGAAAAAGCACAATAGGACCCTGGAAAGAGCATGCTCTAATTTGGTCCATGTTGATGATACATTGTATACAAACACTAGTTTTTGTCCGCATTAATTGAATAGTCAATGAGTTGTAAGTTGCTATTAGCGCAGTCTTCATTAACAAAACTAGTTCGAACCTTCAAAGGTTAATCATCTGTATCAACTGTGGGATCAAAAGGGTTAATGTATGGTCTTTAGATACAATATAACATTTAGTCTCCTTTCGGACCTCAACTTACATGGTAAAATAAATCAGACATTGCGTATCTAATTTCAGGTATGGAAGATGGACAAAACAACCCGTGGCTTCAATCACAGTTATGTGTGGAATAAAGAGCAGTTTGATCAGGTGGACCCGAATAACACAGACTATCTACTAGGTAACATGGGTTTGTTTTGTTTGGTTGTTTGGTGTTTAACGTCGTACTCAAGAGTATTTCACTTATATGACGACGGACACAAATAAAGAACATCGCAAACAAATCTGCTTCCCGTTACCCTTTAGCTCTACGAACACCAGGGCAACAGAAAGCAACCTGTTTTCTCGCCTCTAACGGTCGACCAAGGAAGCCGAGGGAGTATTATGCAGGGCCATGGCCCACCCGCCCCCTCACGGGGCACGTAAAATGGGAGTTAAAGCGCCGAAATGGAAAACAAAACAAATGCGTCCACCCCTGATTTTTCACCCTTTCGATGCTGAACTGACCCTATTTCAATGTACCATTCACAGATTCCAGTCCTCTATATTTGAAGAAGTTACACAAGACCACTCTAGCTTTGACGAGATGTCCTAAAATTGTCCACCTTGTTTAAATAAGACAAGATGAAAGTAGACCATCCGCCATTATATTCATGAAATACGCGTGAGAACGAAATTAACCCCAATCAATGTAGAAAAAGAACAGAAAGTTAGTCGCTGATATAAAGACATGTGTGTAGCAGGTGGGATCTAAATTAAAAAAATTAAAAAAAGATCCAATATTATTTTTCCTATATTTTATTCTACATTTTCAAGGCGAACAGCTATTGTATTGTTTTAACTTCTTTTTCAGGTCTCTTTAGTTCTAATCACATGGATTTTGAAATTGACAGAACGAAACAAAAACAACCATCATTGGCTGATATGACAAAGAAATCTATCGAAATTCTCCAGAAAAACGACAAAGGCTATTTCCTTTTCGTAGAAGGTAAGGTTGTTTCGCCATACCAATTTCTGGCGATTCTGCAATAAGTGCAAAATTTGTCAAAAATACACGACTGAAAATATGGTAGGTTTGAGAACACTTGTTTCAGTCTGAAGGTATCAATCGTAGTAAGCATGTGGCATTGGACACTAGGATAATGATAAGACTTCTCCCTCGCCAGACTGCCACATACAATGGCAGTCATTTCTGGAAAGTCTGACAGCGAAAACACAGTAGTATATAGTCGGCTCGGATGCTATTTACCTCAAAGAGACTCCCATAACCGTTTGCGAATTCTCTTCTGACAGTTGTTTAACCAAAAAGTCTGAACAACTCTATACAAGTTGAATGTGTATTTAAAAACAATTGTAAATTGAACTCAGTACCTAATCTCAAACGTACTGCACGAATGCGAAGTTAATGGCGATTGATCTGATATACTCTGCTTAACGTATTACACGAGTACGAGGTTTATTGACATTGTCTGATTTACCCCACTTAACGTACTGCATGTATATGAACATTAAACTGATGTTCTTCCCATAAATGTACTGTACCAGTCCGAGGTGTATGAACGTTGAACTGATTTGCTCCCCTTAAACGTACCACACGAGCCCGATGTATTAAACTGATTTACTCCCTCTAAACGTACTGCACGAGTCCGGGATTTGTTGACATTAAACGGATTTGCCCAGCTTAAACGTACTGCACGAGTCAGAGGTTTGTGGACATTGAACGGATTTGCTCACGTTTTATGTACTGCACTAAGTGAGGGTTTATCAAACCATGGTTTTTGACTGACAGACAATTGATATTAAACAAATATTAAATATCAAATAATCTTCGTAATGGAGCAACAAATACGGGGGCCTTAGAGATTCATCAGACCCTTGTCTGTGGTGTGTGGCTGAAATAAGATGATGACCAATATTTAAAACTCAAAACTATTTCTGAAAACCATGGTACCTATTTATATGTTTTGTTCATCTTAATCCACACTGTTTCCCATGTTAATTTTGTTCCAGGTGGACGTATAGACCATGGTCATCACGCCAACATGGCCAAGAGGGCGCTTACGGATACTTTAGCCTTTGACCAAGCAATTGAAGTAGCCAAATCTATGACAAGCCAATCAGATACACTTATTGTAGTTACTGCTGACCATTCTCATGTAATGGTTATTTCCGGTTACGCCACAAGGGGCAATCCAATTCTAGGTATGAAAGAGTTGCCTTTTATGCAAACAGTTAAATGCGATGACCAAGGCAGTTGTTTATCGGAGCACGACGTGACAGCTTTAAGCATGTGTTTTTCTATCCTGTAAGACAGAACAACTTTTTGTTCTATATGGGTTTGGGTTAACGCTAAATAAAGCGCTAAACGTACTAGATATAGTCATAACTTTAGCAACTGTGATATCGTGTCATATTTCTTTGTCAGCGACCTTTTGATAAAGTTTACACTATTCTTGGCCCGCCGGGCCATCATTTTGATTTACTCCTATATTTACCCACTATTTCTTTGACAGCTCGGTCGTCAAGTCTGATTTTTACCCCTTCTTTTACCCACTAACTCTTTGTCCATTTTGTCGTCAGTTCCATTTACTCCTAAGTTTTCCTCGGAGGACTGGGAGGGATGCCTATGTTGGCGTGGTTTTCTCAGAGCTTAGGGCGAACATTAAGTACATATGTTTGTGATATCTAATTATTACGTCCTGTCATTGTCCTGGGTGTGTTGCATTGTCTTTATTAGTGGCCAGCGACGTTATTGATTCTTTACGCAGGCACTCCGTCATGGGAGTGAAATAACCTCAAATACCGTGTTAAACGCCAATTAAACACCCAACAAACCCTTAGTGTACCCAATATATTGTGGTCCGCCCTGTGCCCAGGCTATTTTGTCGCTAAGTTACCTCAATATTTCTTGGTCTGATCGGTCATCAGACTGTTTTCTCCGTTAATTAGGCCCGCCCGTCATGTATTCTGATTTATCCCTAAGTTTCCCTAGACTATCTCTGACCGTCCTGAATTCAGACGGCTGTGTAAATAAATTTAACCAATATTTCTTTATCCGACGGGATATGTTTTTACCCGCTATCAACTATTTACAATCGCACGGTCCTTAACACAGAGATGTTTTCATTGCATAACAATAACATTTTGTTCATGATGCTACCATATTGTGACTTATTATTCAATGAACATGTTTGATGTCTCTCCGGTCAGGCTACTTTCTCAACTATATGGCCCCATTTGAACTTTGTTAGTCGTTTATATATTACAGGCATAATGAACCGGCCGTCTTTGGCACCAGCCACTGATGGCCTAAACTTCACAACACTTCTTTACGGCAATGGTCCAGGGGGTTCTCTGGTTAATGGAAGAAGAGCCAATGTTTCAGACACTGATACCAGTAAGTCATTGTTATATATGTAAGGAAAAAGAACGCAATTAAATCATACAGCCTTCGTTAACCTAGAAATCACTCAGTCATCGACGTTCTTGCTGGGTCGCCCTATTGGGAGACAGTGTCACAAGCCGGTGACCGAGTGATAATTAAAATTTAATAAATTGGTATACCAACGATTCAGAAATAAAGAAAAAAATGTTCGTGTTGCGATGCCTGTATTTTTGTTTACTGGCTTTTACCCTTTTCACTGGAAAAGAGTCAATTCATAGGGCAGGACCCTATTTTATGGATATCTAGGCCCATATAACAAGTTTAAGTGTGTTAGGAACTTTGCCATGGAAAACTGAGTTTATAATCTTAGATAATGTGGAGATTGACTTTTATGGATAATTATGGCTACAGTCTGAGTAGCTAAGATATGTCGTTAATGGATAAGAAGGGATAAGGATGGTGATAAACCAGGAGCTTCTGTTCTAGAAAATTGTCAAAATAGTCATGTATATCTTCAACAGAACACCAAACTATCTTTCTATGGGAAAACGACGGTGCAAACGAATACACGATCGAACAAAAAACACTGAAAACAATATAATTTTGTCTATAAACAGACTACACCAAAGCATATACACTGACAACCAGTAGGACATAAAAATAAACAGCATGCCATCGGACAAAAAAAAATTAATATGTTTGAAAATAATCAATGCCATAAAACAATAAGAATATTGCAGGAAAAGTACGCCATACTTGTGTTACTCACTGGAGAAGGTAATGAGAGCTACCAGTACCAGTTTCTGGTGTGGATAATTTCACCTGTACCAGTACGTTCTGTAAGACGATTTACTAAAGTGGTTGATTTGACGTGTACCAATACTAACCCGTTGTGTAAGA
>JAVFBW010150738.1:0-12263 GCA_034783835.1 Mopalia ciliata
CCCTGTGACTTAATCCCATTAATCCCTCTATTGTGTAATATTTTTCACACCTTGTCCAGTCTCGTTTCGCCTACTTGTCATTTCTAATTCGAAACAAAAAAAGTAGGCGAAACGAGACGTCACCCATTCACCCGGCCTTCTGTAGTGCCTAACTGTGAGGGCCGTGGGTTCGATTCCCGGACGTGTGTCAACCTGAAAACTGTTCTGAACTAAAACCTGTTCAAACAAAATAAGTGCTATCCCAAAAATAACGAAAATACAATATGATTACTTGTTCCATGAGATACATGGACGCCGCCAGGTTTGACTAAACTATACACCTCTGCCAGGACTACTTTATACGGTATTAGGTGATACACATAACGTAAAGGTAGAAAATTCAGAAACCGTCATGAAAACTAATTCTTTCATTCAATTATATTATTGTTTTTTTCTGGCAAAAATTCTTCACAGCTGTTTTATGTAATACATAGTTAATATGTAGAACATTATGTCATGGTAAAATAGTTGCAGCTGGAGATGATTGAGAATACATACATTCAGACGATGGAGGTCTATGGCAAGCTGTTTTGCCACTTATACCTTTATTCTACATATTTCGAATTCTTTTTCACATATGTAAAATTCTTGACTTAGAATAAACCCGTCGCCTGATATAATATTCACTGTTTATTTATCAACGTAATTGGAACTTTTCATAATATAATGTAGGGTTTTGTGTTTCAGCCGTTGTTGGCTGTAAATATAAGCGCGTGTTCGACTTTTGCCTTTGCTTTGTAGTGGAACTCTTTTGTACATATGTAAAATAAAAGTTTATTTTACATTAGTGAAATTATTCTTCACATATGTGAAGTAGTTTGGTTTTTTGTGTTTGATTTTAATTTTTTGAAGAGAATTCTACATATGTCAAATAAAAAAATATTTGACGTATGTTAAAATGTTTTTTCACATAAGTAAAAAAGAATGGTACATTCAAAACTAATTTGATTAAATAAACTAAATTAGAATAAAGGTAGAAGTGAAAAAACGGCTTGCCCTAGATGGCAACATAATTTTGCAATTAAGTACCATCTAGCTTTTAAACACAGACTGGGAACTTTGGGGATAGACCCACGCCATCAGCATATTACCTGGTAGTCACGAGACGGCGTCAGGGGGAGGGTGGGAACGGGAAGATTTTTATATTGTCTCAACGCTTTGAAACCATTCCAAGTTTTATTTCCCTTTTAATTACGTCTTATATTGCGCGAAGAACCCCATCGTGCACGGTAATGACAAAAACGAAATCAGCAGAAAAGAGGGGGAGAGAGACTATACAAACTACCCTAAGAGCACCAGGGTATCCATGAGCTCCTCCCCAACCCTTAAAGCCCGCTCATTAGCGTGAAAGTCGACCATTGAAAGCATTAAGAATCGCACAAAAATGTTTGTTTTGTAAATCTTTGGTTTTTATTTCATTATTTAAGTCAAAGTTTGCCATTGAGACAGCACTCTCCCTAAATGTAATAGATGGTTACCATAACAACACATTAATATAATATATTATCACACTCTGTTACACTTCATAACATACGGTATAAACCCTATTAACAACTATAGGGTGGATAATATCAGATCTGTTCCCAGCAACTGTTGCATTCCGATACAACATTATTTATATTTACATAGTTTTATTTACACAATGCTATACAGATATACATGTATTAACAAATGGTATTTATAGACATGGTTCTAATTGCACACACCATGCTTGTAGATATTTACATAGTTACATAATAAACTACAGAGAAGTTCTATATGAACGACCTACTCGTTTACCTATACAGGTGGATAAACAAGAGAATTATCTCCAGAAAATATTTGGTTATATATAAATGAAAACGTATGTGATTATTGTATAGATTATTGATAATATCACAGGGTGGACCAGTCTCACAAACCTCGTTTAATAATTACATTCATAAGTAAAATTACAAACTATATTAAATATAAAGGAAGATAAAATTTCAATTCACCGGGAGTTATAGTCGTAAATAACACACAAATCTATAGAAGACGTCTAAGTTTACAAAAGATACTTAGAATTTTGTTATAAACTACTTTAGCTAGTGTCTTGCTTGTTAGGGATTAATGTATTTATAAATCAATATGTTAGGACTTTGTTATAATTTCTGCAATTATTAAAAACATAGCATGGATGGACGGAAAGGCAAATACATGTTTGTTACATTATGCCAATGTTTTTCTTGAAAATTACCGGTCTAGGACTCACAAAAACAGGGAAAACGCTTTCCAGATATATTATAAATGGCAAACGTGGCTTTGTTAAATTAACCCCAAATATTATTTTCGTTTTCTATACGACCCACAAAAATAGGACAATACAAGGCTTTTTAGAAATAATGGAATTCAATTTTATATAAATTATACAAGACAGAAAAATTGTCCTGATTTTATCTGATGTTTGTTAAAATGGATGCACTTTTAATAAAGAAAATGTTCAAGTTATAAAATATAATACTAGTATAGGTCTAGTTTAGGATTCAAAATAGACGAAGCCATTTGGAGTTAATACGGCATTAGATACTGGCAATGTAGAATTTTCAGACAACTAATAAATTCAATAACTGCACAGTATTATAATAAAGTAATCACATTTCTTGTAATACAATACTCACAATAGCTGGACGGATTTACAATATAGATATATTTATATATATGATGTAAACAAACCTAATACAAATCGGGTAATGTACAATTGAAAAAGCTCCCAAAATATATATACAGAGCACACATTTGACAAATTTACAAGTAATATACAATTCGCAGAAGCAAATGGACGCCTAAGTCGCGGAGGCTGCCTACAGTTTTCACAAAATGGACGGATTACTGATATAGGCAATGCAACATTTTCAAATTAATACACAATTTATAAAATGGATCGAATTGTCAGAAAAATGGACGGATTTCTGATTAGGTTTGCATATGGTAAAGTCTACATTACCCACAAATATATGTTCTGGCACATCAACACAAGCACCCCTCTTTTATCAACATTTGCATCTCAACACAAGCACTCCTGGTACACCAACATTCGCATATCAATATTCGCACATTTCAACATTCGCACTTCAACAATATCCCCTCTCACAAAGCAACATTCGAACCAGATGTAACAAATTTCTAAAAAATTTCTGCAGTTAATATTTATAATCAGAAAACAAAGTAGATAAACCTATATGGATATGGTAATTGAGGTATGGGGGTCAACACTCACCCATCCAAAGCTCAACACAATCACTAAACCTACTGCATTTTTCACACTACAATCAATGTAAAAGTGGGGGGAAATTATGGAAAGAGAGAGACTGAGAGCACACATTTTGTATTCATCAGACAGTCCCATTATTTAGTTGACTACCGAATCTATCACACTTTATGATTATAAGTTAAAAGATAAAACAATATACTGTTATGAAAATAAACACTCTATATTATACTTTTAATAAATATGTTAAATTAGTTATGGGTTTAAATTATTAAGTTAGATGTGTTGCTATTATACTATACAAGATATTGTCAATAATAAATGACTTGCATATACTTGACAAAAGTATTGCCTTAAATGTAACTTGAAGCGCCAACTATCTAACCTGCAGATTTGCGCATGCGCACTTGGCTGCTTCAGTGTTTTTGTTACCTCATCCGGGACTCTTTGTGACTACAGATTTGTCGAATTGCTCGTAAAATATTGACAGACTCTTTCAGGACAGAATTCGTCTGAATTAACTCTTTTCTAAATTGTTCAAAGCTAGCAGAGGTGGAGTCTTTTCGCCTTATATTTTTGTAGGCTCCTTCTGTCATTTGAAGGAAATGCGACTCCATCATTGTACATGCGCATTGCACTGGATGCTCCACCTTCTCAGTTGGTCCAATATCTGCAATTATGAAGAAAAGTTTTGTTGACAAGAAGGTTTTTTTAATGCAAAGTATAACCTTAAACTTATTTACTGACATTGACTTAAAAATTGTCCTTTACTTATTTTGTGTATTAAACATGTTCAAGTATTTTGTTTTGTTTACAGAGGCTCTGGAGTTAAAAGACAGTGAATTTTGACCCATATCAATATATGTATAGAGGTTTAAATTTCCGAATGAACTAAATAGGGAGAATCATTGGGCTTACCATAGCATGGCCTTTTGGATGGATGCAGGTCTTCTAGCAATCGTTCAGCGATCCCTGGGGATGTAATCCGGGTATTTCCAAAAGTCCCTGGATGTAAATATGCTTCGTCATCTTCAGCATAGTATTTCCGTTTTAAAACTCGCTCTGGAATCAACGGACTTCCGGCACGGTATGACCCTGGTCTTGGACTGTCATCCATCGCTGTGTAGTCATGGTGGTGGAAATCTCGCAATGGACGCGAATAACGCAAGTAATTCTCTTTCTGGTATTCATGCTTGTCTACAATAACAAAATAAGCGCATTAATTAAGGAAAGTCTGTTTTAGTATAGTAAATTTTGTTACCTTTTTTACCGCGTTATTTCATATTCATGCTCTGTCATAATCAGTTCAAGTCAACCAAAATGATATCATAAAAACTTGAGCCGCCACTAGATTTCACGTTATTCTTTGTCTACGATATAACAATACAAGTAGGCTGTATTTATAATGTAAGCTATGACCAGACATCTAACACAGACTTTATTGATATAAGCTCACAGCATCGTTGTATTTTTAAAACTATTTTTTACAACAACATACAAGCCAATGAACATTTTCCAAAAAACTATCTCTTATAAATATCTGACCAAATGGCTGAATTGGCCTCCTCAGAAGAACAAAAAGGGTCGCATTATTTTCAATCCTCCAAGGAAACACAATAAAAGGTATATGTAGTATAATGATACTGATGTTGCAGCAACAACCTCTCCACTTCAACAGCTCCCTGGTTTACAACAGACTATTTTTACAGGTAGCTACACCATTAGAGATAATGCTACAAATAATTATACCATTATGTAATACATATGTAAAACATATCTGTTTTGATTGTTGAAGCTTACAGGGTGTTGTCACAAAGTTAATTTCTTAATGCAGAGAAAGGAAATTTCGATTGCCTCCACCTGGACACGGACTTGGATATGTGGCTAGATTGGTGGATTGGTATTAAATTTTGTGCCCGAGGGCATTCACATAAATGACGTCGGTGTATCAACGGTAATTGCCCCACTTTCACAACAATGCTGGAAAATCAGCGTCTCACAGCTATACTATAAATATCCGCATGATTAGCTTTTTTTAGGTTAAATTGTAAAGTTGCTCACCAACAAAGGACTCGTATGTAGGTGACGGGACGAAAAGCTGTTTCCTTATAGGTCCTACTTCACCATGTTGCGCTACACGTGACCATTCTCCATGGCTCGGTCGATTCCGCAAGTATCTCCGGTCCTCTCCGAAAATATACGAATCTTCCGCATACCGTCTCGGTGATTGTCGGAATGATATATCTGCTAATGCGGACTCTGGGTATGTGGATTTCCTCGGTGTTGTCTCCAAAAATTTCTGACAATGCACAAAAAATACAAATAATTATATACTAAGACTGCAGAGAAGTATATATATCTGGTAAAGTCCAATAAAAGATACATATGGATGCATGGTCATTCAATCTTTGTGTTTAAACCGAAATATTGAATCACCATGCATCCACCTGTATATTTTATAAGAGTCGTAAGCTTATTCTATTTCATGGTTATCAGTGGGAATAATGTATTTATATAACAAATTTGTAGGCTATTGACTAAATATTTACCTGCAAATGGACTCAAGTACAAGTGCAGTTATATTGAAATTATACACAGGTTGATATTTGTCCAGTTACAGCTTGACATGTGTGATAAGTTGACACTCTACTGGAGCTGTTTAGTCATTGTAATATGGCTTAATTGCATGTTCGTGTTGTGCTGTGTGTCAGTTCAGCCAAATTAAGAGTATAAGTCTTTCTTATCACAGACCCCATTAGCTAAGTGTTAGGCTTTTAACTGCTCAGTTTCAAAGAGTGTGTCAACAACGAGTTCACTGGCTCTAAGGTTTTACGGTACCAGTCAGCGATTATTAACCGCCTCATCCATTCAATAGATTACAAAAGCGCGAGCTCTCTCGCGAATTGATAAAGAAGTAGCCAGAACAGCAATTATAATAGGTCAAAAATTAAATCCCTTTCAATCTATAGAAAACACCGTTAGAGGGCAGCACTCTTATAACAGCCCCGAGCATGGGTATTGTCCACTACAATAGACAGTTACAATACTTTTGAGGAACATCAGCTTAGAACAGCATTTTTCTCCGCGTCTTCCAACCCATTCCCTGGATTATTAGGGCCGATTATGCTCCACGGTCTGTTAACCAATCAAACGTCTTTTTATTACAATATGTTAAATGCATGAAAATATTATTCGGGTCATTGCGTCCAATTTGACAAAACATTTTTTGAATCGGTGTCCTCCATCACCACGGTAACGACCTAGGATACGCAACCCCGGATCAGGTCTACATACCAAAGCATGTTTACACAAGCAGTTGTAAATTTATTTAAATTCTACTCGAGTGAAAGTATTTCACATGACAACCTATTCTTAGATAACTTCAGTCGAGTAAACAGGTATAGTTTGGAAGATTTATGACTTTGCCGGGCAGACATACCTGGTGCTCGTGAACAGTGTCCATGGAGACGCGGGAGCTCGTTCCAAAGCGGTAGATGCATTCGGATTCTGTCATGTCGTCTGGCTGGCTAGCGCCGTTTTGTGAACTTTCATGTAGTCTTTGCCGAGTAGGTAATGTCTCTTCAAACAAATCGGGGTAGTTACTTTTTGAAAATGGAATGGATTGAGTATGATTTTTCGTAAAGGGTAAGGTTTTATGTGGTGAATAGGAGTCCATTGCATCTGCATGCCGACTCTTTAGAGATCCGCTTACAATGTCATTATTTCTATCAGATGGGAGGGAAGTTTCCGTTGAATGCTCTCTGTCTGATGATTTACAATTGTAAAACTGTCTTTGTGAAAATCTCGATGGACTTTCGAGAGTCCTGGGCGGGCTTCGGGTTCTTATAACTGTTGTATCGGGTGAGGGAGATGTCGGGTGTGTTGTTAGGCCGGCCCAGTGAGGTTCCACCTGTTCATCATCTAGCCTGTTTGCAGGGAGGAGCGGATCCCCGCGCTTCAATGACCGAAGCAACTCCCCGAGTCTTTCTTTAGGAAGAATTCTATCTCCGGCTTTGTCATCTTTGACAATGACTTTAAAATCTTCTAATTTGCTCAACAAGTCCTTTGGAAGAACATCGAATGGCACGTACACAAGTTGGTCGTCACGGGGCGGGGCGTCACTAACCACTGCTTCCTTTGTCGCTAATGAACTGTCTGTCATCTGGAAGAATAAGAGATTACATATCTTATAATGTCGATTTAATAAACCCATATGACGGACTTATGATTTAACTTTTGTTGTTATGAACAAAAAAGCAATGATAAATGTGCGACTGCCAATGAATAATTTATTACTTGATCGGTGTCATTCTTAAATATAATCAATTCTACTTCCTACGTCGAGACATTGACTCTAAGATACACCCGGGACATCTTGATTTGCACTTCTTTTATTCGCTGTTCTGTGGCATGTCCCCCCAAATATTGGTGGAAATTAATGCGCGATGGCTAAGCGTACGAGAGTTGTCTTAGTCTCGCCCACTATAGAAACTCTTGCGAGAATACGATTGGATAGGTGTATAACATTTGGATGATATAATTCTCCTTTTGACACCCCCAGTAAACTGACGATGTCAACAACATCTTCAAGATAATTGTAAAGTACATATGCGAGTCCACACATTCTGGGTAGACGGGTAGAGCGTAGTCGGAATTTATTATAAGCTTATCACTTCCACGGTGGAACTGTGTTTGATTGTTTGTTTGATTGGTGTTTAACGTTGTACTCCAGGCTATTTCACTTATACGACGACGGATGGTCATGCTTATTACGGCGGAAAACCGGAAGGAAACTTTGTCAACCCTTCCCCTCGATTGCGGGAGCCACAACATGTGACTAGCTCATATACCTGTTTCGAACTGTGACACATACCAGCAGCACATATAACGGTTACACTGCTCGAGAACAGAGCTAATCTCTTTTTCATTAGACACGCTAGCCATATCCAATCGAGTAAATAGGCATAAGTCTATATCGAGTGCAGTTTCAAATAAACGGTTTGTGCAGTTTACTGACGTACATGCAATACGACTCCTAACAAGTCAGTCAGCGGTGATCGCGAAATAAGTACCGGTAGACGCCTGCTGAGAGATTTTGATAGCTCAAGCCATTTATTGCAGGTAAACCGAGGGAATATTGACGCAGCTCATTGCATTTGAACCGAGCGGCCTGCGCCTAAGTACATTAGGTGTACGATTTGACTCCCCGCAATTGTTCAATGACATGCATTCAAACATAAATTAAGGCGTACGTGCCTCAACTGACTCGGGGTTATTAAGAAACCTCTTACTTGACAAGATTTATTTATTTTCGTGGTACATTGCATAAAAAACAGCAGACCTAATATTTTTCCACTGTTACCGATATCTACACATTATTACAAAAAAATGATACCTTCGACCCCACCCCGAAAAACAAACAAACAAAGCAACGAGAATAAAAAAAAAAAAATCCCTCCCTCCTAAAAAAAAATAAAAAAAGTGAAAAAAATAAAAAAATTAATAAATAATACTAATTTTTTTTTTTATCAATTATCTCAAATGATATTTTAATGATTATTTGAATGGCTAGTATTGATTGATAAAGCGAAACTATCATCTAATATAACCTACCATTTACGTAAAGCATTTACTTCCAAGGCGTGATTATGTTTTTGTTTATAATGTCATCAAAAATACAACAGCCGCTTGTTTACCTTGAAGGCCGCACTGGGTTAATAATGAGCCCACTTTAGCCGTAATTGGAATTGGCCCGTGAATAATGTAACAAAATGAACTGTTTAGAATACCAAAGACACTAAATGGGCAGGCATTGTCTAACACAATATAGCCTTTTTCAAGGAATCGGGGTCGCTTCGTGTACACGTATAACGGGCCGTCATTTGAACTACCTGTTTAGCCGCAATTATCTATATTATGCATGAGACCCCAACATACATATGTTGAATTTTGAATGAACAAGTCTATATTGACCGTATGTCGTATCCGGTCTATTAGACGACAATGTTCCGTGGCGATTATGATCGATTAGCGTAACAATACGCGTGGTTTTAAAATCGGCAGGTATAATTCTGGTAATCGAAGCATTATTTTATACCATACGCAATTATTTCTAGACGGCTGCATTCTGGCTGTTTAGAGTAATATCTTGCACCTAATATTCATATATATGAATATATTTGGATTGAGTAAAGAGAGAAAAATTTGCTTGCCTCCACCAGGGTTCGAATCTGGTCAAAGGCCCAGTATTCTATATATATATATATATATATAATTTATATTTAATAAATAGAGTGAGAAAAAATACTCCAGGATAACAAATCAGAGTTTAAGGGTCCATAATACACGTGAGTTTCACATATAGGAGTTTTCACATGTAATTGACAGTTCGTTATGTCGTATATGTCGTTACGTAATATTGTCATCAAATAAAAACCTGGTTATGTCATATATGATAATTACTTTGATGCGTAGTCTATCATAATCAGACAAATGAAAATTGATATAGATTCTCAAGAAACAAATAATTAATTTGCCAAAGATCTGTAGAAAGATTTTGTCAGATAAAATCTTACCTTATCTTCGTCATGGACACGGTGTTATGTAGGAGGCTTGTTATCGCGGGCTGTGAGTGCATGTCTCCAGGCGTCCAGACTCGAGGAAGTCCCGTTAGAAATTAACGGTACCACTAAGGAAGGTATTATAATAGCTAGTACACACCATTGCCGACCTGTCATGCGATAACTGTCAAAGCACAATGACAGTTTACTCGCTATAGCAGGACTGATATTGGGCTGTAGGCCTCTTGTCCTCTAGGGTACCTGTTCTTACATGCCTGCGCATGCCAACTGCGGACCTGTGCAGTGGAATGCTGTCAAGGGTCGCTTGTTAAGTGGATTTCAATGACTAGCCGTCAGGTGGCGCATTTTGGCACCTCCGTACTAATACAATACGGAGTCTTTATTGCCCTGCTCCGAGGCGGTCTGGGCAAATCCCTACGGTACTTCTCTCTTTCAGTTGTCTTTGTGCCCGGGTGCCCTTCGATCCCTCCCAGTGACCCTCGGAGCAGCGTGCCTATGAGACATCAGTATTATTTGATAGTATTTAACCAGTCTATAGAGCAGTGCCACTGTCAAGGAATGTACCACCGAAATACACAGAATTATAATACCTAAAAACAGCCAAGCCGTTTATAAAAACGTGCTTACAAATGCAAAGAGTGACATCTTGGGAAAATCGTTCCATTATGAAAAGAAAGAAATATAAAGAGAGTAAAATGATAGCTAAAAGTGGATTAGTATCGTTCTAAAGCTAATTTCAGTCGGCCAGCTGAATTCAATCCGCCCAGCACTGTCAATACAATGGTCATTAAAGCTATAGACAGAAAACACTATGCATTATTTTAATAAAGCCTGTGTTAGTATTCCGCCAAATGTAAAGGTGACCGTTCCCTGAGATATTTTCCAAATTCTGGTAATTGTAACAAATTTTCAGCGTGGAGTATTATTGTAATATATATTTTTTTTGGCAAATAAAAATTACGTAAATTACTTTCTTACAAAGCCTGGGTTTTTGATCCATAAAGGGGTGTGTGTGTGTGTGTGTGCGTGTGCGTTTGTGGAAGGTGTGAAACGGGGACACTCGTGTTTAAACACACCTGTACATTTGGGACACGCCTCCAATCGGGGACGTCCCCGTTCTTTTTTGGTTTAAAAATCCGTTTCCACGCCGATTTTAAGTGCCCTAGTTATATTTTTACATCTACCCGACGTGAGTCCCCGCTTGTTCCAGAAAGTTTCAACGCGGCTGTACATAGCTGTGTAGGTCAGCTGCAAAGCAGTTTTGTATGTGTGTGAAGTCATGTCCCCGTTTCTGCATACTGGCAAGAAACTGTCGTCAGGCGGGATTTGCATGTAAGTATTCATGTTTAAATATACAAGAAAGTTTTTTTCAGGAAATCATAGCTATTATTGTACAAATACAGATTCCTTCCTGTCATTTATTGATTACATCAGTTGAATGAGGTTGGTAAAGATAACTTTATTGGCAGATATTTGTCTATACTGGTAAAACGATAGTAGCGAGTCGGTACTGCAACAACAACCACAGCAATTCAAAAATTACACAAGCCTATACGTTGACATACATATAGTTTTATGTTTACTTTGTGTGGTAACTAAAACAAATGATTGAGTATCCCAATCTTAACTAACTGAGAGTTACAAAGAAGCTACAGCTTGTAGGCCTATGGGCCTTAATCTTTTTACAAAAGGACTCTGAACATTTGATATTCATATTTGGATGTTGACAGGACGTCATATTCAAACTAGCATTGGCCTATGCCAAATGTGCACATTTAACGTTATTGAATATTGAGACCCAACTCTTGTAGCCAACCAATAACTCAATTGGGCTGTGAACTGAGGTCAAACCCCATACACGTCTAGAAACGGTGGAAGTATAAACGGTGAAATAGTAAATGGCAAAGTATTGTAGGCTTCTCAATAAACATCGTCGAGTCAAATGTCAGAATGGCCGATGTGTTCAACAAAGGAACTGTTTTATTTTAATTTGCTTTAAACTATCATGGAATATGGTAGCATGATTACTCAAACTTGAGGCGAGTATGACGGATGAACGTGGCCATTGTTGACAGGGCAATAAATAGTATCCGAGTCAATCGCTCAAGGGTTTTCCTAAAAGAATGCCAGGTTAAGGTCACAACCGAAAGTAACATACCGTTGATATTTCAGCGGTAGGCCCTGTAACTCACTCAAGCATCAAGTTATAAGATTTCATCACGGATATCAGCTTTTTTTCTTTAATCCCAATCACTTCCTGCGCACGATGCAATTGGGCTGTAATATTGTACATAATGTCACCAAAAAACCCCCAACAAATGGGCTAATATTGGTTTGTTTTCTTTTCAGTGGGACAAAATTTATAGACATATACTGAGTGATAGGCCTTTGAATTTGTAATGGAAAGCCTTAGA
>JAVFBW010150749.1:0-12262 GCA_034783835.1 Mopalia ciliata
AATCTCGGCAAAATCAAGGATCGTTATTGGTGCGTACAGGCGACATGCGCAACTCGAGGCGATGGATTGATCGAGGCTATGACCACCATGGCAACATTGGTGAAGAACTACAAGAAAAGCTGCAGCAAGTGGAAAAAATCAAACACCAGGTTAATTGCTGGCTAGGACACTGATTATAAAAGGAGAAACTTAAACAACTTCATTTGTGCTATGTACGTCACTGATAAATTGTAAGACAAACGTAAACGGATGATGGAAAGAGAAATTAGTGTCGGGAATATTTAATATATTTCTCTGCACAAGAAACTCTACTTTTCTCACTATTGTAACTTTATTGTTTATTTATGTGTCTGTTAAGTTTTTTGTTTGTGTTTGGAATAAACACGTCTGGATATTACAGTTATTGACTTATAGTTTGAATAAATTGAATTTCGTTATCGGTATTAATTTTTTCATTTGAAGGCATTTTATAATGGTTATGCAAACGAAAATATCTCTGATGAGATAGATTTGTTTCTGTGATTAGATACTCGAGATTATTTCCCTCATGTAACTAGAATTCAAGAAGACAAATACATTTATTGAACATTAAAAGGATGTCTTATACCTTATTAGTATTACAATCTTGATAGTTTGAAGGACTTTGTAGCTGCGGACAGAAGATATCTACTTGTCACACTATTATGTCACCGGACTCATAAGCCTATATTTAATATAAGGATTAATGACGATTTTAAACATAATATGACCAGGAAATGCTTACACCGTTAGCAGCATTGATTAGAAAACGGATTAAAAACTACGACCACAAACAATGTACAGAATGAACACGGAAACACGATTTGTAGTCCGGAAACAAACAAACTAATAGACTTATCGGTTTCTCCCCAACTGCTGATGGCCCCATGACGAATCTCCATGGGCTAAGTTCGACATTCACATAGTAGTCATTGGTACATAAGGAAGAAAAAAATAATGCTGTATGATCGAGGTGTTGAGACCGAGATAATAGAATGTTGACAAGATGCCCATTCTGGCATTTTAAGTCTTGGAGTCTTAAAATCAATATTTTAGTATAAAGCCAATAAGTCTTTTGTGGATAATAACGATTGTTGATTGCATACAAAATAAACTATGAAACATGAATCCAAGTCGAATGACATCCCCGATTAGGCGACCGGTAGGCAGATAGCGCATCAAGCCAACAATTATATTTGTTCGTTTGTACTCAAAGGTATTTTACTTATATGACCCCGCGTTATCTACTTCTTACTCTGCAAGGCCTGTCTTACTTTTAGCACATCAGAAAACTGTTTGTTTGTACTCAAGGGTGTTTCACTTATAACGCTTTTTACTGTATACTTCTTACTCTGTTAGGGTTGTCCTAGTAAAGGGGAAAATCATGACCAAAGCATGTAAAAATCGTGTATACTATACGATATGCATGCACAAATATTTACAAGCGACAAATGGGATGTTTGGTGTACAAGGTACCAACCGATTGAAGCCTTCTGAGCCACCGCTTGGCCAAAGCCCGCAACCCTGTTAAAACTTAGTTTTATTTTAACCCGCATGTCTGGAGAATTACCTGAAGTCATGGGTCCTACAGGTGGGGTCCCATAGCTCTCCATACCAATTGTGAGACATTCCACAAACTTCACAAATCAGCACAAAGGCTGTGAAATACTGACTAACAGAGCTTGATCCACTAGTAATGTATAATAAAGTACAGTAAAGCTGAGCAGCTTCTAGTCAGTTTTCACAACTCTTCAATACTTATGGCAACTGACTGACACCCGGTCAAATCACAGCCACTGTTAATCAATGAGTCTTACAGACTGAACATTCCATTGGCCTTGTTTTACTTAACAAACATGAGACGTGTTTATCTCACTAAGTATAAGGCCAAATAACTTGGCTCTGTACACTACTGGCCATCGGACATTTATCATGAGCCGAGTCAAAAGTTGAAAATATGGTCTACAAACATGTCTGTAGTTGGGTTTGTATCGTTAAACTGATAACAATTGAAAAACAAAACATACATGGATATAATAAATGTAGTAAATAAGCATTACCGATATCCTCTATTTTTTATAAATGAGTAAACAGATTTTAAAAGATCAAGAAAAGAACATTAAAATATACACAGGATTTTTAAGGCGATTTGTTGGGTTTATTTAATTGGCCCTTTTCTTCTTCAAATTTACAGTTTCTCCAAAAGCAATGGACGGCTACTCATAAAGCGTCTTAAAAGACACAGGACAAATAATGCGTTCGGTATGGTGGTTTTCGTTAAACTGAAAAAATGTCTGTCTATTTCCTAATTGTTGATCATAATAAAGACAACAAACAGGTTCAAAATTTTCTAAACAATATGTCTCTTGTACCATGAAGATAATTTGTTAGTTCATAGTCTCAACAGGAGAGAGCAAGATTTGATCTCAATTGATGGCCAATAGTTGTAAAAGTATAGGTTGAAATGTTTTTTCAGTCGAAACATTTTACAATATTGCTACTTTACTATAGCTTTAAATTTTATTACAATATAAATGCTGCGACAGTTGTCACGTATCAGTTTTCAACATAAGTTAACTAAGGTTAACGTTCATGAAATTTAAGTGTCGAATCTTCATATAATTGAAAATATTTTACGTGTGACGAAATAATCAGGTCATAAAGAATCTCCACGTAGGCCAGATAGAGACACACTGGTGGATATGATGCTAAATATTCCTAATAATTATGCTCTGTATTAATTATGATGACACCAATTTTTAATAAATGAATTGGAGGGGAAAAGGATCACAAAATGTTAATAAGCCGAGACAATCAAATGTTTCTTTGTCTAAATTAAAACATATATACATAGATCAATGACGTGATAGGAAATAATCTGTGTACACAGCACCCACATCAATCTATAATCAGAATAAAAATATGATTGTATCACACTTAATACTTCATCAAGTAGCGATGAGCATATATTACGACGAACACCATTTGGAACAATGCGGAAGAGTTGCTGAACTAACTGTTCCCAGTCACTGGAGACAATACCTTAAAGCCGACACAGGTAATTATCGCCTGATTACTCCACACTGTCTGTCTAATCGTTTGAATCGGACAGTTAGTAAACAGTTATACCTGTACGTAATTACAAACAGACCACGGTTAACCGTTCACACCTGGGGGAGGGACTCTGTTAAGCGGTACCGTTCAAAGAGAAAATAGGTATTTTCTCATCTGAAACATATGACCATAGAAGTCTCACCTACGAAATCGTTTTGCCCAAAATTGTCAATAGTCTTCCACAATTACCAAACAACCGTCTAGCAATCAGTAATTATCGATAAAGTACGAGGCCTTTAAATAACTTAAAAGGCACCGACATTGTAAACCAAGAACATAATGCCTATATAAGAGGGTAGGAGGACAGATCGAGAACCATTCCGAAAACAACACATTCCCAGCTCCCTGCTTCATTAGGCATTGGAATAAGTTCACAGTATACAGTATAGCATCTCAAGAAGTAATGGCTAGTATTTGTCTCCCGAGAATCGAGCAAATTCAACAAATGTCGGGTTTTGAGGCAGAACCATGTCATCTATCCTTCTGTGGCAAAGACGGCAAACCGATTCCCGAGTCCATGGCCAAGCGAAATGCTAGAGAGAGAACCCGAGTACATCAGCTGAACGCAACATTCGATGTTCTCAAGAAACGCTTACCAGTAGGCTTTCGTAAAGGCCGTCTTAGTAAATGTGGAATTCTGCGGAAATCAACTGAATACATAAAGTTTTTACTCGATGAGCTTTCCAAACCATCAGATGATAGAACAGATCAAGCGATGTATACCTACCAGGTGGAAATACAGCGGACAATCGACCAACAAATGTCCTTTCATCGGGATAACGAAACAGGAACGTTTACAGAGAGCTGCGGCATGTACACAGATTGGACAGGCGAGGAGACACAATATTCGCTGCCTTCCAATGCTGATTTAACAACAAATACACCAGGAAAGTGCTCACTGCAAGATCAGGAATTGGACAGAGATACGGACTTCAAACAATCCAACTTCTCCTCTTGTATGTATCAGAACTTTTCCCGCCAGATGGAGAAAGTAGAAGCTCACTCCATAAACCACACATCCTTTAATTTGATGGGCATAAATATCTTAGACATTTAAGTTTCAGTTGAAGGGGCAATGTCGCTCTGTTATTCATGTTTATTTATTGCATATTGTGCTGTGTTATACATCCTGTACAAAGTCGGTTGCGCAATGGTGTTGTGCGAAGTTTTGTGTACTCTTTGTTATCAAATGGTTATTTCCATCTTATGGAAGCGTGTTGTGTAATAAAGCTGAATCAATCTTCTCTCTAAAACTGTTTTTTCTTGTCTTTCATGCTTTTGTACTAGAATTTGCTTGTTATTATAACGTACCTAAACCACCGTCTTTTAACTAGTTTTGCTTAGGTCTTACTTGGTACTGTGAAAAATAAAGGTAATAATTGAGTAAAAGCCTCCACCATATACCTCTAGTCCATTGAGTTTCTTTGTTTTATACGGTTAAAGGCTACGCTTAAGTTTTAACACATGTCTCAACAAATAATCTCTCACGTAATGCTGTTCATTTCAAGGGAGGTAACTCGTAAAGATTTACTTTAGCATATGACCGAGTTATCCAGTTATCCACAGGTTTATTGTTTATGTCTGAAGGCTATTCTTGTGTTGATATGATGACATTATTGGCGCTACATTATTTTTAAAATACTAACAGCGGACGAAATTTTTATTATTTGCAACAAGTAATACATAAAAAAGGAACAATATTTAAATGTAATTTTATCCGAGAAAAGGGCTTGTACAGTGTGCAGTACTTTGGTTGATTTCGACGCATGCGCGACAAAACATCCGGCGGTTAACATTACATGATTTCTTGTAGTATTGTTGCTTCCATTCACCTCCGAGATAACTATAACGGTACGGAAAGTGTCGAAGGATGTTCCGACATGGTTATAACAGTCCTATGCATGAGCATCCGCTCTGAAGAATATCCGATAAAACACGTAACATCAGTCTGGCACACGCGATTGCAATTACCCGTAGGCTTTTATTCAAATGCTGCGAGCCATCGCAAGGTCCACAGTACCATGATACTTTGTAAGTTTCAGTAATGGAAGTGAAACTTAATTAAGAACTGGTCTGGAGAATTTCTGCCTTCTCTCATTCTCCCATAACCATTGAAGTTTAAGTTAAGATAACGCCTTCCAGATAACTCGTCGTCACCAAATTTCCCTGAATTGAATTAATTACAAAAGCTCTAGCTTTTCTTGGTTTACATAACATAAAAAATAAAAATAATTAGAAAATTCGCAGAAATTTATAGGATGGCTCAGAAAGTAACAACGCCTCAAAAACTTTATAAACCAAGACACCACTACAACAAATAATGAAAAGATGCATGGGACAAAAACAAGACGCAATATATCGCAAACAGCTTAGCTTCCTGTTACCGTTAAGCACCCCCCCCCCCCCCGTTCACCCCCAAGAGCGCCAAAAAAGCAGGAATCTCCCTCCTAACAGCATGCATTTCTTTTGTCCACGAAGTGTGAATAAAAAACATCCCAACAGATATGATTAACCAACCGACAAAGTGGTGATGTACAAGTTAAATATTTATTCAACAGAATACATTTTATGATATAATGACAGTTGATAAATAGTTTGAGTGACAAAGTGGATGAATAATTGGGAGAAATCTTCTGTAAACAAAACCCAACAATGTATAAGATAACCAAAATCAAAATGTGACAAGTTTTTAAACTCTCCCCTTTCATGGTAAGTCATTGGTTATAAAGGACATTTAATGAAATATTTTATTAAGACAGGCAGACCAAGATAGTTCATTTGACTTAACGAAAACGGATGATGGAAAGAGAAACCAGTGTCGGGAATATTAAAAATTTATTTCTCTGCACAAGAAACTCTAATCTTTCACTATTGTAACTTTATTGGTCATTTATGTGTCTGTTAAGTTTTTGGTTTGGAATAAACACGTCTGAATATTACAGTTATTGACTTATAGTTTTAATAAATTGAATTTCGTTATCGGTATTAATTCTTTCATTTGAAGACATTCACGTGGTTATGATGGTTATGCAAACGAAAATATCTCTGATAAGATAGATTTGTTTCTGTGATTAGATACTCGAGATTATTTCCCTCATGTGACTAGAATTCAAGAAGACAATACATTTATTGAACATTAAAAGGATGTCTTATACCTTATTAGTATTACAATCTTGGTAGTTTGAAGAACTTTGTAGCTGTGGACAGAAGTTATCTACTTGTCACACTATTATGTCACCGGACATAAGCCTATATTTAATATAAGGATTAATGACGATTTTAAACATAATATGACCAGGGAATGCTTTCGCCGTTTGCTACATTGATTAGAAAACGGATTAAAAACTACGACCACAAACAACATACAGAATGAACACGGAAACACGATTAGTAGTCCGGAAACAAACAAACTAATAGACTTATCGGCTTCTCCCCAACTGCTGATGGCTCCATGACGAATCTCCATGGGCTAAGTTTGACATTCACGTTGTAGTCATTGGTACGTAAGGAAGAAAACAACGCTGTATGATTGAGGTGTTGAGACCGAGACAATAGCAGTCAGTTTTATATAGCAACAGACTGACACCCGGTCAAATCACAACCATTGCAAATCAATCACTGTTACAGATTGTACAATCTTATTGGTTTTGTTTATTTAACAAACAAATGTCCGTATATGAGAATTGTTTATCTGACTTAGTAGAAAGGCCAAATAGCTCGGCTTATAGGCCTACACTTGTCGTCATCGGACATTTACCATGGGGCGAGTCCTCAAATCAAAATATTATGTACGAACATTCTCACAATTAAAAACAAAAACAAACAACATACACAAATAAATAGTTAATAAGCAGTACCGGTATCCTATCTTTTTCTAAATGTTATTTTGTGAGAAATAGATTTTTTAAAATTAAGAAAAAGGCGTTGTTATGTAGACGGAGATATAGGTAACTCCTGTCAACCATGGAGATTCTCCGCTACGTTAATGTTTTAATCACATTCTCTATATTTGTGGGACAGTGCTGAGTCAGTCGTCCAATCCACAGACAACTGTGGATTTGGCTTATCGGACCATTGTCTCTCTCACGGAGTCCGATTTGCAGTTCACATATGACTGTGGGCGTAGATTCGTATCCCTGACTTATTCACAGAGTGGATGTAACGTGTACGCCGCAGATTGTGCCACTGTGGCTTCCCGGACAACTGTCTTTCTCACGTCAACGTGCCCTGGTAGCCTAGTACAGACAACTATATATTAATAACAAATCTATATATGCCTACAAGTTATAAGAAGCAATATATAACAAACATTAAATAAACACACAATTGGACAATAGATGTCCATGGGGAAATGTTCATAGGGGGGAATATTCTTAGATGGACATGCGTTTGTTTCTTGAATGCCATTTTTAATAAAAGGTTAATGTCGCACTTAAGGGTATTTGACTTATATGAAGACGAATTGTCCACTCACACTGTGAGTAGGGGGGGGGGGGCGTATAAACCATCCCACCACACCCAGCTATTGCTGCAGAGCCGCATCGTGTTACCCCCGTATACATGATGGTCGGCGTACGGACTCGATCCAGTGGACGGAACATCGAAGTAGGAATAGTAAGCGCACACGTTAACCACTAAGTCATGACCGCGGGCCGAGGGAAATGTATAACACTGCAATCGACTGATGATAAACTGTTCAGGAAGTAACAGCCGTCGTTCGATAAATTGCAGCTTTATCAGCGAAAAGAATAAGTTCGCCATAGTCATGAATTGTTTAGAAATTTGTTTATTTCACAAAGCATAACATTTGTAACATTTATATAACAATATAGCTGGGCTTGGAGTGCAAATCCCCACATATAACCATTCCTTCAATAGGACACAAACATCACACAATATTCATAACATATACTATAAGCGAGGTTGTCTTTATCAATTAAATTCTACAGACCAAACAAAACTGGCCAGTCCATAGTAATAGGTTTATCTTGTAATTTAAACAGTAGCTGTAAAACGTGGCATTTTGGGGGTATATTTTTGTTCTGCCACAAACCTGAATGACTTTGTTACTTTCATGATAAGGTTTATAAGCTTAAAACCCATAAACACGAAGGACTTGCTTGGAATCGGTCTTTGTAGTTTTAAATCCCTTTTCACATCAATCGTCACAGAGCATAGTTTTTAATCCATTTTCACATAAATCGTCACAGAGCACCAACCAACAACTTCTTCAAATCAAATTGTGTAAACCAAAAAATGTAAGGCGATGTGAGAATTAAAGCTTATTTTAAAAAAAAATATTACGAAATTTGGAAATTTGCAGTTTTCAACGTGTTGTGTTTGACAGCAATTTCCGTAAATGCAAGTTTAAATAATTGATACGAGTCCTATACATCACATCACAAATCTTCCATACTGTGTGTGGCAATAGGTTTTAAACAATATTAAGTTTGAGAAAATAATACATAAGTTTAGTGATAACAAGTTTATAATATATACAATTCCCTATCGTATGAGTGTTACTACTTGATTACAACAATTTATTGCAATATAATCACATGATAAGTACTTTGTTTCATAATGGTAAGCATATCGTCCACTAAACTCTGAGAATATCAGAGCATAACAATAAAATATAAAAGTCTCTTTAACAATAAAAAGTCATCCACATAAAAACGTACTTAATCAAGTGAGCAGATTGCAATTAACAAAGGGCGTTGAAGTTGGTCACAGCAGGGTGGTACGGTAAATATACATCGTCAGGTCAATGAGGTGTGATAGACTTTGGTGATTTTCAGCCGTTGTTTCTACAGGTGCGTGTGTGAGAATTTTATGACCAATTCCACCATTGTCTCACCTAAATTAGGATCAAGAAGTGTATATTCTTTTACCCGCATATTCCATACTTTGTACTCTGCCACTCTATTTGTTTACCCACCACATCGTCACCATAATGAAAGTGCTTTGTGGTGTTTAAAGCTTAATACGAATTAAGTTTGTAATAAACGTTAATCCACATGCATGAAACCCGTAGGAGATTATTGATGATACAATCAATCCACATAACTGGGTAAACAAGTGCTGGGCAGATTCACGTACCTATTCAATAACTGGCAGACGGTATCACGCGGGAAACTCAGCGTGTGCATCAACTGTACCACGTGACTGATGACAGTAGGAAGCCACCAAAAATGTATATATGGTAGGTTTAACGCTCTCAGAGATCAGTGAATTAGAAAGACAGAAAACCTTTCTTTCAGCTTAAACATAATTCTTAATAGTTACCATAACTATAGGCGCCAGAATGGGTAAATTACTTTCAAAGATACAAGAGGTTTTTGGAGATCTTCACATGACTCCTTCAAAACTGTTGATGGTTGGCTTAGATTCGGCAGGTAAGAAGGTCTAATTAGAAACTGTAATTATAGCATTTATTGTCTAACTGGAGATTATACAGTATATTTGTAACAAATGTCAGAGTTCTAAACGTAAAACTTCAAAGGCAAGGTGTTTGATGTTGCAGGGAAAACCACAATATTGTACAAGATCCGATTGAACGAAGATGATGTTAAAACCGTACCCACTGTAGGTTTTAATGTCGAGACGATCAGCGTTTGTAAAAACGTAACCTTCACGGTGTGGGATGTCGGTGGTCAGGAGAAACTACGGAATCTTTGGAACATGTTCTTCAAAAGCTCTCATGGTGAGTTGAACTAACGCTTATATATTTGTAAGCTGGCAATGAATAAATGCTTGTGACGTCCTTGTAAAAAAACCCACAAAGACTAGTACGGGTCAATGTATGAGGACAGCTAGTATACTATTAATATATCAGAGCCTACGATTCAGACAATTTAAGTAGAAATCGTTTTGGGTAATTAGAATGTTGAACTTCTTATGTCAATATAATGCCGACAAAATGACATCACAATGTCACCGATTCATTTACCTGACGGGTACTGGTACGCGCAAATACAAAGTGAATCTTCTAAAAGTGACTGGCGCAGGAGTAAAGCATTTAAGTGGTATCGAAATATTAAAACATCGTTTGTGAACATCTGATACTATTTCAGGTATAATGTTTGTGGTGGACAGCTCTGACACTGAACGAATGCCGGAAGCACGGGAAGAACTAATGCGCATGTGTCGATCTGAAGAATTGGCCGGAGTACCACTGATGGTCATAGCGAACAAACAAGACGTTAAAGGTATGTTTGTTTTATTCATTCCAGATTTAATCTTTAGTGTGCTGTGGTCAAGTAGGAAATAGTTCTTTGTCTAAATTAGACTTTTAATACTCTTATAGGTCAGAGAACTGTGAAAATACACTAATTGCGATAACAATTAAATGCTCTGCCGTAAAAATAGCGCATAGATGTTAGACCGACTGGTATGAATTATGAAAGAATAAAAGTATTTCCACACCTTTATGTATTCTACTTAATTATTGAGGAATACGCCCCGACCTTTCCGTTACAACTTTATCAAATCTCTTATTATGACATCATTTCGAACGGCTGTCAATTTTTTACAGAGATTGAATTGTTCTAATATTATAAATGTCCCGAAAATAACACGGACTGAAAATATTACATACATACATACATATTTTAAAATTTTGGCGACTCCATTCAGTAGAATGATTTGCACCATAACTAAGCGGGTTTGTCTCACCTTGATTGGTGATTTAATATGACGTGTAGTAAAAATATAATATGACTCAAAATATTACTAGAAAACGTATGTGAAAATGGCTTTCAGGTTAAATTGTGACATAGAAGTGTTCAAAGTCTTGTTTAATATTTAATTAATTTGAGCTCAGAAAACCTCTTAAGCAGTACCATACATAACTGTGTATTATACTAATTTAAAGGAGAGTTAAACGTTCATCTGCGGCACTCTTTACAGAATGTGAAAGTATATAACATTTGGTCATTTTAGCGATTCCGTGGCATCCTCTACAGAAAAACTTTGCGACTTGACCGAGCCACTAAATGGACTCAATCTACTGAGCGGTCACGGTTAGATATACACATCGTTGGGTTGCGCTATCTTCCTAAGAGCATTGTAGCTCGGCAGTAGCACTACCAGCCTTCTGTTTACTGGAAAGTCTTCATGTCATTATTTATAGAGCGTCATTAATGAAACAGCCGCGGAATTTAACCATGGAGGCTAACAAGTAGGAAATAATTTTAAAATGTCCCTCGATGACCGTGAAACACTGTTAATTATTTTCCCACAAAGACTAGTTCTTTATAGAAACAGACATCTTTACTTGTTTGTTTTTTCCTACTAGACTACTAATTTGAAAGTTGTTTTGTCTTTGCCTTCAACCAATCCACCCAGATTCATCTGGACAAAAATCAAGTACACTGGCATCTTCCCTCTGTACATATTTAAGAGTGAACGATAAAGAAGACGGTAAGAACCATGAGGATGGCTTTCCTATAATTCACGCAGATTTAAAACGACTAGTGTACAGAACGAAATTAAATACACATTCGCTATCTTGAAACCAGACACAAGTAAAGGCATTAAGCAGATGAAATGGATTGATTATACCATATCACTTATTGACTTAATTCTGGATCCTACAAAATACGAAATGTTGGAAAATTATCAACAGCCCAATTTCGAGCCAGTTATATACAATTAAAAATATACATACACTTCACAAAATATATGAGATAAATAACGTAAATGAAAAATCAGTCGCTACAATTTGCGTTAAAATGCGGTTCTCTCTCAGTGAGTTTTTTCTGTCCCAGAAATCTGACAATGTGAAATCATATCTCCCCAGCCCCAGTTTTTCTATATACATCTACAACAACTTACAGTATTTCAGGTACCCTTTAAACCATTTGTTAGATGCCGGTATTCTTTGCATTTTGTGTGCCTTGACAAGGTCTATGAGATAAACATGGCTTAGATGAACAGAGCAGAAAGATATGAATACACGCGAGTGCCATTCTATAAGACTGGAGATTGTAAGCCAATTGTTACAAATGCATTATTTAAGCAATTTTGGTATAAGCTATCTTGCTGCTCTATTCGGAAATCATTATATGAAATATGCCAAATTTGTTTATAGTCATGCCTTTAGATTGTTAATGAATTATACATATAGCTG